>DWDT01005648.1:0-10271 GCA_018245595.1 Microceris scylla
GTCAGGTCATGCGAACCGTCAGTATTGTAAATATATGTACTAAAAATTGTGACATAGATAAATCTATACGTTTTATATTTTTAATGATATATGTGTTTGCAATTACGAACTCAATATTGTATTTCTTATCATTGTATCATTTTTATTGATTTTTCGGTATGTAATGTATTCATCTAGTCTTTTTCATACACAGGTAAATATGCTAAAATTTATACCTTCTGACGTCATTTTATGATTGACAATAGAATATTTTTTAATTTTTAATTTCGAGGCTAGTCAAAGACTACTTGTTACTCTGGAGAACTGAGATGTTCGCTCTCGTACCTATACCTACATTTTATCTTAAAAAATTTCATTTTCACAAAGCACAGAGTACAAACGACTTAACCCATGTAACCTTAATTGAAAAGTTGTAGACTTTCAAGCCCTCTAGTGTATCGGTTTATATCAAGGAGTTTCTTCACCAGATAAAAATTTAGGTTCCTAGCGAATGAAAAAAAAAAAACAAATTTGCGAACAAATTGGAAACATCCGAGAGCTAAATTTGTGTCGTCGTTAATTAAACCGTCCGTTACGGTATTGTTATATGTATTTATGTGATGTATTTATTTGCGTGAAATTTTAACAAACAATATTAATAGGTCAGTGTTTATTTCCACCGATTAAAATTTGCTTTTAATGGTATATATGTATGTTATAATTTTTTTTTGTAAAAGCGACGGTAAAAAGGCAAGCCAGATGACAAAATTGAAAAGAACTGAAATGGTCATTTATTTCATTTTTAGACTTCAAGTTTTTTAAAGTTTGTATTAAGTATTTCAAAGCAAAAAAAGTGTATACACGTCACAGAGCTTCACGTTCCAAGCCCTATATTGTAATTCCTTGTATCGCAAATGCAATGGAAACCATTAAAACAAAAGCACACAAACATACAAATATAGGACAAGTTCTTCTTGTAGGACAATAAAATTCTTCATTCAGATCTTTTCCTTAAGTTTTCTCTAAATCTAGTGAGTCATGAGAATTCGATACTTATACGTTTCTTTTTATTATCGCTGCGAAATAGTTCCTCTATGTCAATTATTATAACTGATTTATCTACAATTGTACATGGGTTTTGAATTAGTGTGACATTCTGCCTATGGTGCGTTTTTTTTATTTCCTAGTGGATGCTATTGGTGATAATTGTCTTACAATTTGCATTAGTTAGAAACGGTTAGGACATTTCTTTCCTAGTTACTCTTAAATAAAAACATGCTTCTTCATGAACTTGTCTCTTTCAGCTTAAGCGGGGTGTTAAAAATGTATGCGTAGTATTGTAGGCAACACTGTAAAGAAAAAAAGAAACTATAAATGCGACAGTGCTGCCATCTGTTCATTAAAATGATGCCGTTGCCAAAAACAAAGGACACACAAATAAAAACGTTAGCTGTATGTCCAGCAAGCGTTACACGATGCGGTGGTTATTTGAGTCTGCATTGTCATATAATCAACAATATTTTGTTACAGATGGCACGTTACAAGAAAACTGGCTTCATGGACGATGACGCCGGCAGCGTCAGCTCCATCCAGCTCAACGAAGGCGTGAGGTCGGGCGGTACCCACATAAGGTATCATATGGTAAGTACTTTTTATTTCTTTTTTATTTTTCTTCATCGATAGCAAAAAGCGTTAATTAATTACACACAATTGTTTCAATAAAGTAATTTAATAAGTATATTATTTCAACAAAGCCACCGTTGATATATTCATTTGATTGTTTAACATGTATTAACAACGTAATATTAATACGACTGCAATAATATACCTACTACATAATAACGATAAAAAAGCGCCTGTCGAAACATGACAGGCAATGTGTAAATTAATACTAATACAAGATGTTGTAGGCGCCCAATTACTTTGCGTTCCGTTTCGCGCGAAACGAAATTGTTTGTTAAATAAACAAAATAAACGCTTTTTCGAAGGTTATATCGATAAAGGAATGTAAATATTTGCTCGAAAACCAAACAATGGATGTAGTAAAATTTTAGAATTTCGATCTTGGCAGATAGGAGAGTTCTAGTGTTTTTGTACTGTACAAATGTGTTCTGTAGAAATGACGTGTTTTGTAGAAATGTGATTAATTCAAGTCAACGCATGTCTTAGTGGATTCTTTTTTAGAGCTTTTTAATGCAACCAAGATTATAGGAGTCCGTGGTTTGAAAACACTAGGTACTTGAAAATATAAATGTTATTGAAAAATTTTTCAAAAAACGGTTATCGTTGTATTGTTGTTGGTGTGAAGGTATAATAAAATTTGTTATTGCTTAAAATTTTAAGCAATATATTTATTTTGAACACATAAATATATTGCCTTCATTTTGTTACTGAATCTTATTACTTAAATGTAGATCCTCAAAGTATATGCCTACGTAACAAAAAATCCTAAAAACAATACAGGTTATATTAAAAAATCGCTATACAATACAGGCCTTTCCTGACAGTAAAATGTGAAAACTTTTACTCGTACATCAGGTCAAAAGCAGCTTACGAGCTTAAAGCTCTTGCCAATACTGAAAGAAGTTTAATTGGTGCCTTGAGAGAACTTGCGAAATAATCCCCACTTCAACGTAGCCTCTCGTTGCCACAATAGCTTTTGTTCTGAAACTTTTTAATTCTGTTTACAACTCGGCTTTTCGCGTTTAATCTTGGTACAATATTAATAATCTTTAAAATGGGCAGACATGCTTACAATTATAATATTGTGAAACGGAGCGTTGTACTGACATAGATATAGGAAGAATGGCAGAGGAAACAATGACAAACCAGAAAACAATGCGAATGTTAATAGATACCGAGGGAGACCAAGACATACGAAACTTGACCAAATAGGTCAAATATCATATTGGGAAGTCAGAAGTCTTCGAGACTGGAATGTGTGGACAAAGAACGTGATGATTGTACTAGTAGAAAAAGCCCGTAAGTGTTGCAAAGTTAAATCTGCCTGTCCTGTACCTTTACAGGTCCTTTACAGATCCTTATCTGGCGTGATGAGTTAAAGTGTGTCAACCTAATGAGGGCTTTTGTATATGGTGTCATAAACTGTAGTCTGTTGCTTTGCAATTACGTCTCAATTCGACGAGTAGTTTTATATAATGACTTACCAGAACTTGTGTAATGACTGAGACTTATATAATGAACGAGTCTTATATACATAATGACTGAACAGAAGACAAAGGATCAGTGAAGAATTTTACACAATGTTAGCTTTATATATAAATATTATACCTACATACATTCATAAATGTCCACACGTTTATATACTTGAAAATAATTTAATAACTTATATAATCGATGTCTAGGATATGAATTACATTATACATGTATGTATATAGAGTTTATAACAATCCAATGTGGTTCTCGTGATACGTTATCCTATGCTAGAGCGCAAAGAGGAAACGCGTCAGCGACCAACGTTAGTTTACATCAAGTATTGCGGCAATGTATAGGATACGATAACTTAACGCGTCAGCGGGAGTTTTTCCTCTTTTTTTCCGTTTTGCTTTTATATTTAGCCCGACAAATAGGCTGAAGGGACACCTGATGTTATGTGGTCACCGTCGCCTATGGACATTTGCAATATCCGAAGGATAGCCAATCTGTTTTCGGCTTTTCGTGCTCTGGGAAAACATATGGAAACTCATTCCCCATTTTAACGTGCACGGTAAAAACGAGCATACAAACCGGAGCGTGGAAGACCCCCACAAGTCCAGGTGATATGGATAAAATTTCAACCTTCGAATAGTGTTGCGATGGAGGAAAGATGAAACAGGCACCAAGTCAAAAATTGATCGATCGACAGTTGATGAAGTTTTTTTCATAATCTTGAACCGCGCCAGAGCTCGAGACACAGGTCTTCTCTCAGAATAAAAAGGTTAAAGCCATAGTCCACCACGTGACTAGTGCCAGTAAGAGTTGGCATACTTCATACGCCTCAGAGAACATTTATTTGGAGAACTCCGAAATGTGTAGGTTTCCTCATGATGTTTAGCATCACCGTTAAGACAAGTGGTGGGTTCACCCCCTACTCCATGTTAGGACGCACAGGAGTGTACTACAGTTCACTGGACGGACATAGGAGTATACTACAATCCATTGGGTACCTTTTCAGAGATTACAGGCGTAATGTTACATTGAACACAAATTTTGAGTACTATTATATAGTGAATAGATTGGTTAACAAATAATTACTATTTGTTAAACAATCTATTGTTTTTAACGATTGTTCAATTCTATAAACTGAATGGCATTACTAAAATAAAAAATAAATTTAAATAAATTAAATTATTACCAGTAGCTAAATATTATTCAGTTTGTTTTACATTCGTGTGCAGACCGTCCGAAAATCGTTCGTGTACTGAAAAAATCAATACTCGTGTCGTTTATTGTATGAAAAACCATTATTTACGTAAAAATATTCGATCAGCACACAGTCTGTTTGCTCAACTCATTGTGGTCCACAGACAGATGGATTCGCAGTTTCCCTATTAGCGGCTTAACTGTTTATTTTATCTTTTAGTACGAACGAAACCTTATTGTTCTATGGTACATTTCCATTCAGTCCGGTCTGTGACGTAACAAAATAGATGATCTAGATCTAGACATTCTAGAACTTGAGCAGTGTTCGTCAACTATATCTATTTTTATTCCGTGATTTAGTATTAAATATTTCGCTATTATACACCGTTTTGTTTTTTCTGTTATTTTGTATTATACTGTTTAGATTTGTATTATACTGTTTGGAATGTTAAATGCATATAATTGTTACACTACCGTACATATATCAGTCACGTTAAATTTTCAGGTATTTATTTACTGAGCAATTTATAGGTGTGATGTGTATATATTTCGTAGTAATATGGTTCAATGTTTTGAATATATATAACATTGTATGTATACACACAACATAATATAATAACCAAATACACAAAAATGAGGAATTTCATATACTGAAGTTGTAGCACCAATACCGAAGCTGCAAAAATGATACGACACACCATATCATTTTCCTGAAAGTAATATGTAATTTTAAAATTTTTATTGTTGTAATTTTCTTATACAAGTGACTAAATTATCTAATTATAATTCAAAATGAATTTAGGATACCTACCTTTATATCTTTTGAAGACGAATAAATAATCGTTTGGCCTCGAACACTCCAGACATTTGAATATCGAACATCGGTCACGTGGAAAAACAGTTCGGATCCGCGAATGTATTTGTAATTCGAAATTCGAACTTCAATTACCTTTGAAAACGATTCGTATGCAGCAGAGATTTAAAATTTAAATTTGGAATATTTCAAACGGCTGATGCGGACACTAGAGATAACTCAGGGTATGTTAGAGCTATGCGTTTGAATATTTTGCAAAAAGTTTTAAAAATTGTTGTCTCCTAAACAAAACAAAAAGTAGTTACTTTTATTAAAGGAGACAATACTCGAGTATTTTAGTAAGGCTTTACTTTTATTTGTAATAATTCGTGCAAATATTGCATTATTATAATATTTATTTTCATCAAAATGCTATGCATACCGCAATATCTTGCCTTCACTTAAGACCTACCCAGCAGTAAATATCAATATCAAGAGCTCACGAAGGTAGATTCTTTTAGTAAGATATGACTTACTTTTTCTCGTTATTCAAATCTATGACATTTTATTGTTTTTTACAACCCATAAAATAACATTCGTTTTTAAATCTTTGAGAATTCACGTCCTACCATTCCTTGGCTTATTTTACACCTCGCTCTCATTTCGTTTCATATGCAAATAAGTACACGTTCTTGTATTTTGCACTGCATATAATTAAATGTACATATTATACTCGAGAAAATTAAACCATTTCTTTAACATTAGCACTTTTTCAAACAAAATAAAGATATTAATGACTTTAACATTTAATGCGGTGGGTCTTTCAGTTTCTTCGTAAAAGTATATTTTGAGTGTGAGAAGAACAAAAAAAAACGTATACAAATATTACTTCCTACCTACGCACATGATTTATGCTGTTTTGACGTAGGTACTAAACACGCGGTGTCGAGGTCATGACGTGTAATATTTTATTTGTTAGTGTTTTTGTAATTGGTATTCCAAATGTAACACCAGCTCCACAATAAATTAGCTCGTGTTATAATATTCTAATATAAGTACATATGTACCCATTTTAAAAGATGCATAAGCACAGACATGGAGTTTCTTTCGCCGCTTCTTCTCCATAGTGAAGCATCTTCCGAAGCGGTGGTAGTATCATTTTGACGAACAAAAAGTGTTCTTATTAACCAATTTTGAATAAATGATATTTGAATTTGAAATACCTGACTGTTTTGAAACCGACCAAAAGATAACAGTTGAGATTTTCGCTTCAGTACTTAAAATATAGTACTTAACTCTTAGTTCAAGTATAGTAGGTTTTTTATTGGTATACCTGTGTGTGTGTGTTTTGGTGTATCCAGATTGAAGTGTAATGGACGGTGAATTTTAAATTTTAGATTTAGGTGTTGGGAAATAAAAATATCTCTATTTTTGTTTATTTAACGCCGGTGAAAGTTGAACTGATTAAAATGGACCAATTATTGGGGAATATTGGGAAACTTATTGGGAATAGAACGAAACTTTGATTTTTGTTTATTTTACACTGTTACATGTTGGTGAATATACTAAAGAAGCGAGTCGGCAAAAGTATTGCCATTTTTAATTCGCACATAAAAAAAAAATTACATATTGAAGAATTATATAAGTATTCCATTTGTCTTCTAATTATACCCAGATCAACAAACCACATATTATGGATGTTACGAAGGTTTTGGGATCGAACTTTCTAGAGACGAAAGCCAATATGGCAGCCTAATATTAGCTTGGCACTTCAAACTGTTATCAAATGGGTTTCCTAAATCAATACACTCTCTATAGTACAACAAACACATATTACATAACGGAGGTATAGGACGGCATTCTTCAATAGAACATAACATTACTCCTGTATTTCCTTGAGGAGGCTGACAGACATACTCGTACATAGCACTCTCCCGCCTTTCACCGATTATGTCGTACATTCTAATATATTATAGCGGTGAGCTTCTTGCCACACACGACAGAAATCAAAACCCCGTACTATTATTCAGATTTTCAAGTTGGAAAAATCCAGTAACATTTTGCAGGACATTATCATCAGCATCATCATCATAACCAGGTCCTCTAGATCAGCAGTCACTACTCAACCAACGAGAAAGTCAGTAGGCAACTGTAAGCTTATAAACATCAAAGTTGTTGACGAAGAAAATAATTATATTCTTAGGGTATAGGAGATACAGCGGTAATAACATCCCGAGCGGATATTAAAGTCTCTTCATTCGATTTCGTATTAAGCTTTGTTTCTTCCTTATTAAAAATCTATGGAGGAAATTAAAAATCTTAGTCAACTACGACGTGGCCTGGATAAGATAATTAATGTAACTGGTCCAAGTTGGAGGCTCGATCGTCACTCGATGGGGATCTCAATAACTGTACTGTAGTGCTCGGCGATCATGGAGGGGTTTTAGGGGGCGAGTAAACTACCCAGACATGTTGGCCTAAGATATTGGGTATTTTGCGAAGAATTTGTCCTGCTAACGCTTCTAAATTAAAAAGAGACACGTTATTTCTTAGTTTCTGTTCTTTTCCTTTGTCCCGATATCTATAAAACAAGTATTGTTTTGATATCCACTTCGCACATAGGACAAAAACCGTTTGACGTCAATATGCTTAAAGTGGCAAGTTTCTAATCATTACAATTCATAATGATTTTTTGTCGTGTAAAATGCAAAAAACAATCGATGGTTCTTTATTCTCTAATCATTTAAATCGATCGTTAATTTCGGATCCGAGGAGAATCCGGCATTAATATTCTCTTCACCATTAGGTATTTATTAACTAACTGGAGCCCCAACTTCGACTACGTTTTTTGTGATATTAACAATTTTTCTAAAACTTAAAAAATATTGAAGGGAAAAATGCGCCTTGCTATGTATAAAAAACCGCTAAAACTGTAGTTTCTTAAAACTTTAACAACTTTACACAAAATGAAGATATAATATTGTGTGTGTAAAAAAAAAATCCGAAATCTCTCTGGTAGTGCGTGATGCGCGCACAACTGCAGACCTTTATACTCCTAATTTTATTAATATAGAAGTAATCGTACCAATTCTTCTACTTCTTCTTCCATCTTTAATCAAACCCGATGGGTATAAGCACATAGATTTCATTTCTACACTAGATGTACAAAGGTATGCAGTTAAAATTGTATGGCAACGATATGAAGGCACCAATATCGTTTTAAAGTAAGTTTCAGTGCAACCCAAAATAAACACAATGACGTAGGCTATGCAATGTATTTAATAGTTGATCCATGAATTGTTTATGATGATGTGGACTACTTACTTAAAACAATGATTCATACAAGCAGCTGTTTGGGTGTTCGTGTTAAATAATATTACACGGGTGTGTTTACATAACACATTTCTATTATGAAGTAAATTTTTATATATTTTAAATTTAAATTAATATTTTAATATTTTAAATTTACTGTAAATATAAATTATATAACATTAGGCAATAGGCTCACCACCCATTTTGGCTTACCGCCCACTAAGCGGTGAAACGTGGGTGTATAGGTACTACACTTCTCTGCCTTCCCCTTCGGAATTTACAGGCGTTATGTTACGTGTGTTTTCATTACTAAAGTAAACTAGAACGCCGTGAATGCGATGGTATAGGAAATACATATAAATATACTACGTGTATGATCCATTTCAGAAAAGTAGGGCTTATTCTTGTTCTGTGTTTTGGCCACGTGTGTTTCCGTTACCGTTTACATTTTTAGCACAGAGAAGGACTGAGAAAAGGATGACAGCTGCCAAGTAGGGATCTGTATCCCGATAGGATGCTGAAATCAAAACTACTAAACTATGAGTTTTGATATTAGTATCCTTTAAAGATGTGTGACTTTTACAGCTGTGCGTTTTTATTACATTGGTGGTGGTGAATATATCGTATTTTACGTAGGTGGTGGTGAATATATCCTATTTTACATTGGTGGTGGTGATCTTATATCGTAAAAGAACCTGCTCGACTATGAGTTTTCGGAACGTGTCTTAATGTGAGACATTTGAAATTGGTTTTTAACATTTGTAGGTAGAATTTACAAGTGTTATCAATATTGGAAAAAGGATGGTTTTTCTGGTTTTAAGTAACAGCTTGACAGAAGCTGGCCTGTAACCTACATGCTGTCTCTATTTAGTAAAAAAGATGAATTTTCTTTCATCATCATCAGCCTCAGTCTCAGTCCACTGCTGGACAGGCCTCCCCCAATAGGCCTCCACCAATGAGCGCCATCGCGTCTGTCCTCGGCATGTCGCATCCAGCATCTGCCAGCAGTTTTATCTTTTCAATCAATTAAATTTTAAATTTATTTAATTATCTTTCATTAATCCTTGAACTGACATACAGTATCGTGTTTAAAAACCCACTAGTATCTGTTTTAGTTGTCAAAGCCTTACTTATGTGTCTTGGCTAGAGATTATTTACTTTTATTCTATATTTGATAAAGCAGAGTGTCATGTATCGTAGTTATTGTTCAAGCCAGTTCTGAGGGCCCACATTCAATCATAATCGTACTTTTAGAAGGCCTGATGCATATTCCGTCATGGTTTTCCGATCAAAAAATCACATACATCCCAACAATGTAGGTACTTAACGCTGTTTACGCCTTCCGAAACGAATCCCTAGATAAGCGTTCCAACGGATAACGCTCACTAACACCGCTTAACAAATATTTTGTATCGTGTCCATTGACGAGGCATAAAATGACGATTATTATATCACGGTATTATAAGTTTTAGATTTGACGACATTCCATCGTTCCTGTCTGATATGGACCTTCATCAGAATCATAAAGAGGCAACAATGATAATTTTCAGGTTTCTCTGGTATTAAAACTCTCGTTCATGATTGGGCAATCTGAATCTCTAAGTCCCAACTTATGTACTTAATTTGTAGGTATAATGAGCCCGTGAGCCAGACACCCGGTGCTGGAAAATGCGATGAAAGTCTTAACGGTTTATTTATTATTTTATTTATTTAACAATTTTGTACACATAGAACATTAATGGCAAAAGCAATCATACAAAAGAGATGCTGTACAATGGCCCTGCTTATCCCTAAGAGAGATCTCTTCCAGCAGCGCCAGGAATGG
>DWDT01005649.1:0-10270 GCA_018245595.1 Microceris scylla
TTTAAATCTCTGTAAAGGCAGGGACTGAATATGTACAGGTATTTTATTGTATATTTTAACAGACATTCCAATAAATGCATGGCTTGTCTTATGTAGCCGACATTTAGGGAATGCAAGTCTGGCAAATTAGTCCGCGTCGCCAATTAGGGCCTTAAGCCTTCACATTCTAAAACGCATACCGATGATGATGATATATGGAATAAGCGAAATATTGTAGTAAAACTTTAATATTTAAATACTTTACATTTTTATTAGTAAAATACATACATATATGAAAACTTTTTATTAAAGTTCAATGGGACTGTATTGTAAAAAAATTAAGAGCAGTGGTACTGTTATATGAATTTTGCAGCCTATAGATATATGTTGCACCTAAAATACTACCAACAGAATATCCAAGCTGTGACGCTGTTTGAAAACATCATACCTGATGTGGCCCCATGAGCACTAAATTGAGTTTCTCCTACCAATTCGTACATAATATAAGAGCTTGTGGATATATGACCAACGATTACATTATTAGAAGGATCAAGATTTTACGGCAGTCGTTCATGTTCTTATTACAGTATGTTAATTTACGATATCTATTTATGTTGATTTGAAAGAGTTAAGTGTTGAAGTTTTAATGCTTTTCTAATAACTTTTCTTTTCTAATTATTATAGTATGTTCTTATACTGCATATAATACCTAAGTTATTATTGTTGTTGAGGAATGAAAATACTTTTTGGTTCTTCAACTTGCTTTATTGTTTTTTGGTATCCAATATTGTCGCAGTCGCACCAGCGAAAAGGGAAAAAAAAGATGGTGATGACTTGTCAAAAACATGGTTCAGGGTTGCCACCTCCAGATGAACCATAGATTATAAGTGTTAACAATTGTTAATAAATTTAATATTGTTTGGTTCCATTTCAATCTCGGGGTTCGTAATTCGTCCGTGACGAGTCACGTTAAAAGTTCTTTAGAATACAATATGTACATATGTTTAAACATGTAAGTAGTGTAAGCGTGATCCGTGATGCCGGCCACTAAGTCTGCAGTGATATAAATTTTTTTATTAGTTATTTTTTTGTCTACCTCGTTGATCGAGTGGTTGCAAGTATGGCTGCCTATCGGGAGGTCCTGGGTTCAATTCCCGGATCGGGTACTATTGGATTTTTCTAATTAAGAATTTCTAGTAGGTAGTGACTCGGAGTCAGGATCGGTGCCCGGTGTATGGCAATAGGCTCACCTCCATTGTGGAACTTAAACGTAACTGGTGAAACGTGGGAGTACACTCCTCTGCCTACTCCCTCGGGGATTACAGGCGTGATGTTACGTTATTTTTTTGTGAATTTAGCACCATGTAAGTTTGTATTCCGCTCCAATATGTCCTTAAAATGTTTATAATGAAACGTTATAATGTTTATTGAAACAGCGGTTACAGATTGATTCTGAGGATAAGCCTCTAGCAAGCGGCCATAATGGCCATAATGGCCCTACAAATCGATTCACAGGCCAGTAAGGCTAGGTACACAGTGGACCGCAACTCCGTTATTGAACTAATGTCTGAGCAAACCAATTCTGACCGTTGCATTCACATTTAATATTCTGTGCCGGGTTTACAGCTGACTACCAATGGTTATACAATTAAGGGCCGATTGCATATGTATATACATAGTATAGGTCCATAACTGAGGCAGTATTCAGATAAGCTTGTGTCATGGTAACCAGACAGCTGATAAATTATACTTATATATAGGTATACACTTTTACGCCCAGACACAGATCAAATACGTGTGCGCATCACACAAATAGTTATTTTGGGTGCGAAACGAACGGAAGACCACTGGCTCAACAGTCAGGTTAACTAACTGCTTCATCAATGTACCAGATCATAGGGTTATGAGTATAAAAAAAGAGAAGAGAAACCTTTTATTAACAATTTTAATAACCGCGTGTTAAGTTCAGACACCAAAAACGCGTTAATGTGATTAAGAAAGATAAATTGTGTACGGTTCACGATTTTCGATTTGGTTTCTTGTTTCTTTCTAATATCAATCGAACTAGTCTTATAGTGTTCCAGTAAACGTCGGCCGAAACACGGAGTACACGTCAAAACTTGTTTGAAACAGTCATCATCATTGTCATGCGATATATCTGCGTGTTCTTTCGTCACCTTCACCGTTCTTATCCTTTGGAATATGTCGGAAACCTTGATTAGATTGGAAACCAGCAACAGCTAATACTTTACACATAAGTGACACTCTAGTATTTATATGAATTAAACATTTGTACATAAGACACATTTTCATACAGACTATGTACATACAAGCAGTGCCTGGAATAAACGTACGATGGTAAACATAACTCGGGCCATCACACAAATATCAATATTTAAGTTGAGACGATCTCAACCAACCGTTCCTATGACTTCTCTCAGCTTACGCAAACTTTACCAGTATATCCTCTATAAGGCTATTGAAAGTACGATAAACTGTTTATTCACTGTGTTTATATTCAATATTAATTGTGTATGAAATTTACATATATATGTATGTATATATATATGAACCTTTGTTCCGCTTCTTAACAATATTGCTTACGCGGGGAGAGTGTAAGATTTGGTATAATTTAATTTTATGAGTTAAGAAGTGCAGAAGATTTAAATTTTTTTTATAATATGCATTAAACATATGTATGTGAAATGATGTAAAATAAAACATTCATTGTTACGCTTACGCTGTCGATGTGAAAATCATAATGGGTAGTCTGTGGTCAACTACAACATAAAATAAGCATTTTATACTCTTTGCCGATGAATATCAGTACTAACCAAACTTAAAAATATATTTCTGCCTCTGCTACTAGTATTAAAACAATTTTTTTTTTGAGAATTAATTGTATTGTAATTGTATGAAAATCTTTTACAAAAACTTGTGTTTGTTATTTATTATATGTACATACGTATGTATGTATATGTACATTGTTACAGTTGGCTGCCCGTGGCTGCGATGTGGTTCTAATCAGTCGAAATATGGATAAGTTGAAGGCTACGGCGGCGGAAATTGGTGAGTATATAAGTTTGTAAGCCTTGCACATCCCCAGGTGGACCGGACGCTTGGTCCAGGCAGCGAGGTACAAGTGAATTAAAAAGAGAGGACTATTGATTGTAGCAACGACTGGTAGAAGCTATTATTTAGCAATTTTTGAACATTATTTGACTGAAAAGATGATGCCAAAGTTGATAATTCGATCTGAATGGTCCAAGTGTATGTACACTTAGTGCGACCAACAGTATTGTCTGTCCACGAGCTGTTAATTGTCTATTAAAAGGGTTAAACAGTAGACAACTTTTCAGCATGAAAATCATTGAATTTTTATCTAACTTGTTCGATTACAATTTATTATGATCATTGCTCGCATATCAAATGTTTCTTGCGTATTATAGATATTATTATAGTTTATAAATTTATTATAGAAAATACAAATGGGATTCATAAAGTGGCTTATATTTAACTGATGTTTGTCTATGATGGCGGGGACGTGTTGGACGCGTACTTAGCAGGTAACAGACAGTGACCCAATGAGTGTGGTGCTGCTAAGGTTAAATGACTATGTCATATCTAAATTTTATGCGGAAGCTACCCTTCGCGAAAGCTACTTCTACTAATATACGTTCCTGAATCTTTGAAAGAAATACAAACCACTCATTTCTTTTATGTAATCCGCTCATTTTTTATTTTAAAAAGTAAACCATTTTCAATTATAAAATAAGTTTCTTTTTACATTTTGGATATTGTTCAATATAATACGCTTTATATATATATATATATATATATATATATATCAAATATAATTGTATCTCTTATATTTAGTATGTTATTTGAGATGCTTTCAAAGCACATGACACAACAATAATCAAAAATGCTAAAAGCAATTCTAAAGCGACCTACTTGGCACGGGGAAGCGGCAATGTTAGTTTCCGAACAGTTAACTCCGGTAAAAATAACCTGGGAATGCATAGGGAAAATAAAAAAAAACACTTAGAGGCACTGAGTAGTCTTATTACTTCCTTCTTAAAATAAAAAATCGATTTAGTGTATGATTGCCATGAATTAATTGTTCGCCGTGCACGTCTATCCCTGAGGTTCCTAGTTCCTTTCTCGGCCGATTTGATGATGTAATAATAAATTGCACATGATCTATGAAGTCATTCAGCAACACATTGCGCTTTTGTTACTATCGAACATCACTTTGCTTACTTTATCTATTATTAAAAGTAAAATTAGCTAAGTTGAAACGATCTACAATACGTGATTTTACATAGAATAAAATAGGCTAATGGGAACGTGTATCTCAGTACAAATATCGATCTCCAAGGGCTCCTTTTCAGCGCTTTCTTTTCTCCATGGCAACAAACCTTTTCAGAAGCACTCTAAGCATTTACACAACTTTGTTATACATTTACATAAAAAAGCTTTAATGAACTTTCCTATCTGAAGCGTGTTCAGTTACTTAGTTAATAGTTTTAGTTAATTATACATAGGTATTATGTTGATAATAAAGTAAGGGTTTTCTAAAGTTTGTGAAAGGTGAACGGTTGGAGGGCACCCATTCACTTGAATTACTTTATTTATAAAATTTTATTATTATTAACAAGGATTTTATGTACAATGTCACACCTTCCTTATTCGAATATTCAGTTTTCTTGCAATTACTAAAACCTGATCACCTTATCGCTCGCTTGTAGCCCATATATGTAGAAAACGGTCGCTTTACCTTGCCGGAGACCTTTTGTGTTCAAGAAACTTTCGATGGATGTCCGGGTCTCCAACCCGGATTTTGCCGAATTGCAGAAAAAAGCCCATGTACAATAATTTGACACCGACACATTCAAAACCATTATTTATTTAACATCAATAGTAATTTTAGTTTGTTGAATTTTTTCCTTATTATTATTTTTTAATAACAGAAGAACATTTATTGACGATAATCACGTCATCCACAGTCAATGAAACTTCTTCCTTTTATTGCTTAATCTATGGTTTCTTGATATATCATAATCTTTCCAGAACAAGAATTTGGAGTCAGCACGAAGATAATTCAAGCAGACTTCACTGATGAAAATGTTTACGACGGAATCGCTAAGTCAATAGAAGGTTTAGAGATCGGCACGCTGGTCAACAATGTCGGGGTTTCCTACACTTATCCTGAATACTTTCTGGATGTACCGGACTGGTTAGTTTGACACACCAACATAACTATAACTCTCAGTAGCTTCTCAGCAATCGGTAAGCGTTCATGAAACACCTTCATAGGTCCTGAATTAGTCAGGCTATTTTGAAATAACACACGTGAATAAAGTGAGAATGTAATTTAATCGTAACTAAATTTGATTGTTTCTTATATAAGGGTCGTTTAATTTCGAGGTAGTTCTTGAAGTAACATTTATAATTTTAATATATTCAATGACCCTGAGTTTTAATGTATTTGCTTTTATTTCATTTATCTATACCATTCTTTGATTAACGTCCATGACGGTAAGGCGGGTTGGGAATTTAATTATAGGACAAACATTTGTGTATTGAGCATGAGTATGGAATCACTGCCTGGATCTTAAATTGTCTCCAAGCTATGCATTTGGAGTTTTCAATAATGTGCCTTACGGTTTCTGAAGTCTGCAAACGCACACTTGCATATGATGGCAGTATCTAACCTTAACCCTTCTCATTCTAAGAAGTCGCCAACAGTTGATTGGTAAAAGGATTGATATGGTACAGACGGTAATGAGGTTTAAAACTGACAATTAACTTGAAGTAATTACAAAAAGCCGTTGCTAACTCTTCGTTACACTTAATACGTGACAACAGACTAAACTAACCTTCAATAAATAAATCCGCATACCTCACGAACCGGCCTTTGCACGGTAATAAATCGTATTTATATACGCAACAAACACATTCTGCCGTACACTATTGTAATAGTCAAGTCATATACATTCAAACTAATGTGCATGCTTTATGGTTTAGCGTGCAAATATAAAAATGTATTCATTATTAACACATGCAAAATGACGGTACACTATAGAGCGTCACACTTGGTGACACGGATGACCAGGTGATAATACTCTTGGACAAATACATACACATATCCGCATCACTCAACTTTTTTTTCTTTTATTTCTAAATTCTGTCAAAAACCTGCGAAATACAATTGTAGAGCGCATCAAAACTTTTGTCCAACAACTGACATCATACCATATTTGATAAAACAATAGAATACATAAAAATAACACGCGTTGTATGTACATATGAAATTGAATCAGCTTTAGTTTTTATCACTGTGACACGGACATTCATAGGGCTCAATTTATAAAATTTTTAAAAACTAAGGGTAATTTAAAATTACAAGTATAACTGGAGTAAATTATTATTTCCTGTTCCAATGATCCCTCGATTTATTTTGTTCATAGTAAATACCTACCTATTAGATTTTTATATGTTTAACCAAAAGATTTCATGGAAGAGACCGCTTCTCTAAGGACAAGGTCGTCATCTTTATACATATATGTATGTATACTTTGTACTTGCAGATCCTTATGTAAACACATACTTAGTTTTGTTACTGATGTACAAATAAACAATAAAATAAAATAAATATGAACAATAAATATTGGCAAAATCTCCAAGATATAGCTTATCGACACGACAATATTTTTTCGCACAACCGGCAATATTGTGATGTTATGAATATTTCCACGTCTCGCATTCTCGTATTCCGCGTTATTATACCCCCCCCCCCCTTCCTCCCTCTTCTCTACGTCTTGCATAGGAATACGTAAGAATTGATGTTATCTTAATATTAATAAGCACGTACACGAATTCCCAATATGAATCTTAACTTCACCTGTTGTTTTTTTTGTTATGTAAATGTTAAATTTGTTCTTTCTATGCCAAAAGAAAGATGAGTTTAGTTAGTGTTTTTTCAAATATTTGTCTCTCAATAAACGAGTCATTTTGAAGCTGTGCTTGCCGTACAAAGAGACAATTTAATTTTAAAGCAAGCCATGTATTGTCGTCTTTTGTTGTGGCTTTCTAAAGAAGGAACTGTTTTCCAGGGTTTGAACCCAAAGCCCCGCCACTAGGAGACTGAAATTTACTACTCGGCTATCACTGCTTTTTTGGGCCGAGAAAAGGAAACTTCGATATACTAAATATTTCGAGCAGTTTATCACCCGAGCCGCGCGAACCAGTCATCGATCAGCTGATCGTTGCGTGTTCCACCGTGTTGAACATCGCAGTTAATTACCCCGGTGCAATGATCCTATTCAAATGAGACCTATTGTCACGTATTAACATCAATCCAGGGCTGAATTGAATGAACGTGACTACATGAATTGTGACACTGTTTTAATACGAAGTGACATACATAATTGTATACATATATACATATGTAAGGGTTAGTTAAAGTAATTTATACATAGGAGTATATATTTATGTTATGTGATGTAATTTTTCGTATACATGTCACGTGTGTATTATGTATACATATAAGAAATATTACAACTCTACAATTTCTATATTGTAGGTATCTACGTAACATATAATTCGGATTGTCTTTGTGAGTAATATTAGAAGAAGTTTTGCTTATTCACTCACTACATCGATTAATAATTAATAAATCATGTATGGCTTGGGATAATTTTCACGCGGCCATCAGGTCATATACCTAGCCTAGAGCTTGTCTTACCGTAAATAGACGGGTGATAAATATAACTACATTAATACGTTCTTATATACAACATGCATTGAAGCACAAAATAAGCAATCTTGCTCGTCAAAAAAATATTTACCTTGGGCGTGAACCCACAGCCTCCGGCTCAACGGTCAGTATCACTAACTATGTGAATAACATACCAGTGATACACTTGAAACAATCAGTAACAATTAACAATTGTAAATATTATTTTCTTTTTGCATGTCATATTTTAGTACGCTTCAAAATCAGTGTGGTTTCAGTAAATAGACGTGAGCTTACAATCTATCAGCGAAAAAATATACCACAAGTTGATCAGAAAATTCTTTCACCCAGGGAGAATACAATGACAAACCTGATTCGCGCGAATATCGTTTCTGTAACGCGAATGTCGGGGCTGGTGATGCCCGCCATGGAGAAGAGAGGCAAAGGTGTGGTGATCAACATTGGTTCCGCCTCCTCCATGTCCCCGAGTCCTCTCCTCGGTGTTTATGCCGCTACGAAGGTATGCAACTTTTTGTCATACACAATATGAAAATGTACGACTGCAATTTAAAAGTGTACGATTAGTCAGTTTTATTTACAGTTTACTGTTAGTCGGCCAGTCGGTTTTTGTACAATTCAAGGGTATGTCTTGTTGGTTATCTTCCCTTATAAATAAAAATGAATCGCTAAATGTGTTGGTAAGCGTAAAACTCGACAACGGCTGAACCGATTTGGCTGATTTCTTTTTTATTATATTTCATGAAGTCTGAGGAATGTTTATGAAGAGAAAAAGGGTAAAAAATACGAGGAGAATAGTAAAAACAACAACGTTCTTTTCACATATAAAGCACTGTTTCCCTGTCAATCAAAACAAAAGAAAGGCGCGTTAGGATTACCTTTAGTATACCTTCAAGTTTATTAGAGGTTGCATGTCATTAATTAAAATAACATGAACCTAAGTTTAATTCAATTGTTTTACGTCCAGCGGTGCGGGCGGGTATCAGCTAGTCCTTAATAAATAATTAAAAATAAATAAATGTATTAACAAGTCTCCTCGTTTGCAGGCTTTCGTTGAAAAATTTACCGAATCACTGGCATTGGAGTATACTAAGAAGGGCATCATAGTACAATGCGTGCTACCAGGATTCGTCTGTTCCAACATGTCCGGTATCCAGCGCAGTTCCCTATTGGCGCCGACCGCTGCCACTTACGTCAAGTCCGCAATAAGCCTCGTCGGCTCTACAGCAAAGACAACCGGATACTTCCCACACGCTGTGATGTTCTTCATAGTCAACACTATCTGCGCCGTTTCCGGGAAATTCGGGAATTGGCTGGTCATGAGATCTATGGAGACTATTCGCAGGAAGTACCTGAAAAAGTATAAAAAGCAATAATTTCCGTTTTTAAACCTCCTATTAGTTAGTAAACGCTTAAGGGAATGATTAAATCAATGCAATATTTAGAGGGTTGAGCTGTTCATAAAGTTGCATTACTGATAGTTGATACTTGCGTCTCAAACGAGAACTTGCTCTAAAAGTTGCAATTTCTGTTTTTCTCTACATATAATACAAATGTACATCATTTGTGTTTACACACTCTTGTCACCACATATTATCCTCGGGATTGCATTGATTTCAAAATCCTTTAATTTTTGCTATGTTATGTCTATATGGTAGAGTTTTTGTGGTTTTGATTAACTAGTAAATTACTAGAATAGTTAAATCGCTTTCCTGATGGAGGCTATAGATTATACGTTTCTTTTCTGCAATGTTATAAACTGAACGACTATGACTTTTAAATTATCATTACAACATCGATTGCCAGATGTTACAGTGACGGTATAATAATAATAAAAGTAAGTTTTGAACACTGCAATATTAGATATATCAATAACTCTTCTTCCTTCTCCCTAATCAGTATGTAGATGCCACAAAAATTTTACAATGACGTCACTAGGTTGTATAGTATTTTAGGTTCGTGGGAGCATAATACTAAATGAATATATTGCATGCCATTTTATTTTAATACCAAAGATATGTGTAGTATCGAATATGTAACGCAAAATGTATCTATATATACATACATATTTACTTTTCAAACTCACACTCTGTAACTTTCAACACTTAAAGTATTAATTGGACTTTGTTCGTTGAACTTGAATAAAGTTATAATTAAAACAGATACCCACTTCAAATGGTTGACGAATCAAAGCGAAGTAACGCTACGAAGCTCTTAAACTTCAACATTTATAAAGCGTAATTTTTCTGTTGTAACATTGAGTAGTAAAAACGTCTATATCTTCATGTTCTTACATACAATTTATCGGCTGTGTATACTTTGCATTTAGTATCTAAACTACATACTATTATTTTCAAATTAGATTACATTACATTATACTAAATTTAACCAATAAAATATTACATTTTATTAATCGTAGAAACTCTAGATTATTATAGTGGGATATTTAAAGTAATGCACGTAGCAAAATCGTTGCATATACATATGTATAACATAACGTGTAGGTTCATTCTTTCCTAACAAAAGAACAAC
>DWDT01005650.1:0-10269 GCA_018245595.1 Microceris scylla
ATTTTTTATTGCTGCTCCTCTCCTATTCATCTTAGCGTGATGTTATATAGCCTATAGCCTTCCTCGATAAATGAGCTGTCTAACACTGAAAGAATTTTTCAAATCGGACCAATATTTCTTGAGATTAGCGCGTTTAAACAACCAAACAAACAAACAAACTCTTCAGCTTTATATTATTAAGTATAGATAGTATAGATAAGTTCTCCTACGTCATAAATATGCACATTGCAGCTGTGATAGTGTCGAGGAGCAAAGTGAATAGGCCGAAAAACGAATTGTAACAGGAAAAAAACAACACTCAGAATATTTCATCAGGCAAACTTTGCCGATATTCAACTATTTGTTTTCTATATCTTACTTAAAATTGCCTTTGTTACCTATACCCATACGTAATGGTCATACTCGTACTTAGAGCAAAAATTTAGGTTTAATGGCATAGATTTAAAATACATGGCAAGAAACATGAACTCCACCACCTCTATTCAATTACATTTAGAAGTTTATAATTACGCTTTGGAATAAAACATACATGTTACCATGTAATAAAAAAATCGGAAAAATGTACGAGTCCGTTTTCAATCGTACATAATTTAAAGCAGACTGTAACACAATCTTTGAAATAAAAATAATGGGTCGAATCAAATGTGTCATAACGTGACCTATAGTTAAGGTTCAGTGATACGCTATCGTATTATGGGCATGGTGGATAAATACATGAAATTAGAACTAAAGTCACTTAATATTTATTTAAAGTTTTGCGTCAAGCACTATCGGTATCGGTTAGTTCACGCCCGGCGGGTCTCGTTCCTCCTAGAACAGCCTATTTCACCCAAAGGGAGACACACCACGCATCTTACGAATTTCATAATCACAAAACGAGGCCAACTGTTTGTGACGTATGGGTGCATTCATAAATATGCAATATCGAATCGATCTGTGTATCGGAGAGCAGGGGACAACACGTCTTATTATTAAACGCTTCCACACAGCTGAACGCCGCGGAACGATCAGATTTTAATCTTATATAAACTATTTCCGAACACAACTTTCAAGTTCATTCCGGTGCTGTGCCGTCTTGTTTGGGAAGACTGTAAGTAATCACTGTTTATTATGATCCTATCTTGGCAAGCTAGCGGATAAAAAGTGTTTCCTGAAATTATGATATATAGCTCTGTGGTAAAGTGTTTTTTTATCAGTGCTAAGACTAAATATACATCACGGGATAGAACGCAGTTTAATGGGTGTATTTCGGATTATTTCCCATTCATTTATTTGTATGTGTATAGTGGAAGCAAATATAATGCTATATACTTCAAATCATCGTGTACGGATTACTGCATCATTTATAAAATTCGAATGGTATTCATTCAATAAGTTTATATTAAAGCAGATCGTTACCGGCCGCATACTAAGAGAAGAACTTCTAATCAGTGGTCATATCATTCAATATATGTAGAACATGTTACTTGAATTAGCAACGGCTCATTCCGTGTGAATATTATAAAATTTAAACTTAAATCGACAGAACAAAGGACATCACATGTCATATAGGCTTTAAAGGGCTATACATTCTTATAAATTTTGCGAATTGCGCATCAAATTTAGTGTAAATAGTTTAATACAAAACAAGGATGATCTAAGCCTGCCAAATCCTAAACTACAGTGGCTTTATAAATATGCTACCGTATAATAAACGAGAGTGGTCAAACACAAATAAAAAAGCCGGTATTTACAGCGTAAACAAAACTACGTTTTAGAAAAATAAGTTGCGGTCCGCCATATTTTTTTTGAAAATAAATTGCACATCGCATTGTACAATTTCACATTATAACACCAACCAATCTCATATAACGTTTGTACTTTATACTACATATATGTATTAGTGCAAATACTAGTAATTGATGAACTAGAGGACACAAAGTAACGACAAATAACAATAATAATAATTAGTTGTGATATAGGAAATTTGTGTAGAAACGAATGAAAAGCGCGACTCACCCGACACAACTGTTGGTGAAACACCCTTCAGAACGTCGACAAGATGCGAGGTGGTCCTGTGGACAATCTTGTCCACGTTGTCCGATGGCTTCTGTGGCAGCAGGTTACAGGAATGCCACGGCTTATCGCTTTTCTCCGGTTTCTGGTTCTTCAACGTTTCTTGACAGAAATCTTTGACGAACAATTCGAACGGTTCGCTGGTGTCGAATACATTTTTAGAGGACTCCACGATGTATTTGCGTATTTTGTGTTCCGTTGCATCGTCGAATAGGAACATTCGGGGTGGCTTGGGAACTCTCGACTCGTTAGGCGGCGTGTACGGCGGCGGCGGCTTATCCGGTATCTCGCGGACGACTAAGAGCTGACACTGTTGCTGTTCTAACGCCTTTATCTGGAAGAGGTCATTTATCGATTTCAATATATGGCTACAATGTACATATGTTTGAATCTACGCATACTTTCAAGGAATAACTGTGTCGTGATTACGACATCTGTTATATTCTAGTTTGTCGATTTGAAATAAAAATAACGATACCTCTCTTTCGATAGCCAACTGTTGCCTGCGCAGTTCTTCTGCTTCGTAATGTACTGGAGAAGCGATAGATGTTAACGAATTTATAATTCCGGAGCTGGAGCTGTTAATATCTGTAAAATTGAAAACCAAATCAATTTGTGGCTATTTTACTTAGCGTCGTAAGCATTTATTGTAATTGTATAAAAAAATGTATTACATAAAAATTCCATCCCCCTTTGTATGGGTGTTTAACACAATCTTGAATGTTATATAAAAATGACGACTTACCGGAATTAGTTGACGTCGTTGAAGATTTGCTCATTGGCCAAGTAGGTGCATCCGTAGTGGGAGAGTCGGGGCTGGCTGCAGCACCTGCAGGGACCGGCAGCGGACCAGCGACGCTTGCTACCATTGTCTCCTTGCCTGAGTCACTCTCCCCCGCGCTACTTAACGGGTCGTACGTGAAAACGTCACGAGTAGTTACCAGACTGTCGTGCTCTTTTAGCTCCTCGATATCCTCCAATTCACTCTCCATCATTGACTTGTTCTCCATCCTCCCTACTTGAGTTCTTCGCGACTCTGCTACTTGAATCACCGTATCTCTCGCCTCATGTATAACAGGAGTATACGATGTACTTCCATCTCTAGGAGAATCTATACATGATTTGTCTTCTTCCACTAAGCCCTTGTAATACTGATCAAACTCCTCCACGAGACTATGAGCGGTGGACGGTGACGTAGACCTGTCCACTTCATAATTCTTTATTTGCTCCATGAATCTTTCGATATCACCACCTTCGTTTACATCGTTACGATTGTTGTTTGCTGTATTCACTATGTTTTTCAGTGCTTCCTCGTTGACTTCATACTGCTTACCGCTACTGAATATTTTAGGTAATGACAAATTGTGAAAAAGAATGTTTAGATATCCGCCATCTACCACCACAAAGTTCTCGTCTACAGTATTGGTGCCTTTCTCTAGGGTGGATGCTAAAAATGCGCTATCGCTTGTCTGTATTGATTTTTCAACGCTGGATATATTATCAATGTTAGCTGGTACATCCGGTGTAACAATGGGCGTTTCAGATCTCGGCTGTGATGTTGTACTATCCTCACAACCACTACTGGACAGATCAAAGCACTTAACCGGAGCCAAGCTTCGATCGTTGACAGTGTTTCGCTTAATTTTTTTTTTGCCTAAAAGGATTTGATCTACATCGATGTTATTTTTCAACTTTAACTCTATGTTCTTTTTAGTTTTAATAAGCGCCACTTTTCGCTTCTCCGATAATGTTACAAGAGCTTTGCGCATTCGTTGCATTTCCCCGCATTCGTGCTGTAGCTTGAGCAGCGCTCCACGCTGCTTCTTCTTTAATGTTGATATATCTGTATTATCCTGCTTCTTTTTATTTTCTAACCAAATAATTTGAGATTTCGTGAAGTCCTTCAGGGCATCTTCACGCATTTTAAGTACAAACAAGAGATTCTTTGCTCTTCTTTGCTCATCGCGAATGAGTAAATTGAGCTGTAAATAAAAAATATATTTAATATACGTGACTAAATGTATATTATGTTAATGTCTCGGACCTAATAATTCCGACCGACACTCGGTGGTAGGAAATGCAGTATGCGGCAATAAGAAAACCGATTTCATTTCCTACAAACGTTTATAAACATAATGTACAATACTTACTAGACAAAGACTCTTTGAGGCCATTGTTTCAGAATCGTCAACATGTGTCTCATTGTCCATTTTCGATAAAAGAGATCCATACTCTAATTTCTTTAAATCAAACCCACTATTATTTATCCAACTTTCAATTTTATTATCTGATAAACACTGTTCAGCTAATGAACAATGTTCAAGATATTGTAGCGATTCGAAAAATGAATCAATAAAATTGAGTTCCCTTTGGAACTGCTCACAAATGTAATCATTTTGTAATAAGGTGCCATGCACACCCATTGTGCTAATTATATCCGAAGGTTTCACTAATTTACTACTGTCAAAAGCGTACGGACTAGACGACTTCTTATCGTCGTAGTCGTTAGATTTTGTATTAGCTTTGTGATTACTTCTTAAAAGTTTAGAATCTGTATTCTCAATCAAGTCTTTGCTGTTAAGTTCCTTTTTAAACACTGAAACTACATTCATCGGATATGCAATCGGACTGGCGGATAAGTCATTTGTATTATCATTTTTACCCACAACATGGAAATTAATTTTTTGCTTGGTAGTGTAAGTTAAAGTTGCTCGACTTATAATAAAGGAAGTACTTTTACCCTGACCTCCCTCACTGGCCTCATCAATTTTTTTATGTTCCAAACTATCAACCACAGAAACCTTTAAATTAGGCAAAGATTTACTGCAAAACTTGACTACATTTTCTTTGGGCAAATTACTAGTTTTATCTTTAATTAATGTTACATTTGGTATGTCTAGACTATCAAATGTTTTCTTCGAGTCTGTGTGTATATTTGTTTCCTCTATACATTTACAAATTGTTTTTAGTTCTGCATCAATTTCCGTAACCTGATCAACAGTGGGCGGTAAGGGCTGCGTTCCAACACTGATATCCTTTGAAAATATAATTTTCTCCACTCCTGTACTACAATCAAGTTTCTTTATTTCATTCTGACTATTACTTAATATAAGCTGCGATGTTTCGGAAGCCTTCTCGCGATTCTTATATTTATCTTCAAGTGGCACATGTATAATTGTAACTGGCTTGTTCTTATCCTTAATATCTTTTATAAATAGTGCTTTACTTCTTTTTTGTCTTGGTGGAGATTTATTTATTCTCTGTTTCTCAATTGTTTTCTTAGATGTGATATTATTGTTCCGATTCTCAGACAATTTACTTTTGGTTAAGCTTAAATCTTTCTCATTATCACTTGGTTTACCTAAGTTATTACTTACACTAATTTTTGACGATGTATAAAGGCTTTTATTACTGCGTGCAATTCCTAAAAGAAAGTTGTTCTATTAAAACTAATATTGCAAACTGTTACAGCAACGTTAGTGATTAATTTCATTATCAATTCACAATAAACGTTAATTGTTAGATGTTCAATATGTGATGTGTTTTATACACAAATCATATAAGCAGCGCGTTTACTACACAAACAGAGATATCATAATAAATAAGTATTAATAAAATTGTTTTAATAGCAGTAAGCGCATTAATTAGTACTTAGTCACTTTATAAATTACTCATGATGTTAGTATACTCCTGTTGGCAAGGTAGAATAAGCTTCATGTTAAAATCATTTTTAGATATCACATCATATAGCATCATCATCATCTGTCATCATATCACATGATATAGAAACGTTTATATATCTTATTAAACAATTGCAGATAGCCATTTCAATTTAATTCTACTTTTCTAAGTATATTAAAAATGTCCTGTTGTATGCACTTGTCTAACTCCCGCTTACTTTAACCTACTTTGATTTTGAAACGAAACTCCAGGTTATTTCAACCTAATTCATTTTGAAAATAACTCTCCAAGATTTATTGTTACCCTTTATTTTATTCATAAATGAACTAAAAAATCTGTTATTCACCTTGCATACTTTTTCCTTTTTATTACACCTCTTTATTCTTATTCCCGCTTATTTTATGTAATCATATCATTTAATAGATCAGGAGTAGGGATATGCAATGTGTTTATGATGCCTACGACATTGATAAAATACTTCACTTCAAGCTTAACAATATTGATTTCCCAAGCATATGACATTACAAACATTTCATAACCTCCACCACTATTTCTCGAATTTAGTCATATAAATTAGCAATGTTTAATGACCATTGATGTTAAATAAAGTCCTTATAACTGCCACATGTTATATTTGAATAGCATTAATTAATATAATATACATGAATATATAAAAAAAAGGTTTAGTTAAGGACTCTACAAATTAATTATTGCATATTGTGAAATTATGGCTTTATAATAATAAAATAAATAGCAACTTTATATATGTACCTTCTTTATCTTTATTTTTTTGATTTCTTACATAGTTTGACGCTGACAATTTTTCTGTGACTGAGTATTTATTTTTGTTATTCGGTTTTGGGGCATCATTTTCTTTTTTATTTGGTATGTTGCTTTTACCGCTTAATTTAGTATCTTTAGAATCTGGAATTGTGAAAGTATATGTCATGTTCGAAAGTACAAATGTATTTTATCTATAATATAATAAAAAAATAACATCACGCCAGCAAACCCCCGCAGCGGTAGTGGAGGAGCGTAGTACACACCCACATATGTAATATAATATGTGTACCAAAATAGTTTACACTCATTCTAATAATCCAAACAGGTCAATATTCAATTCAATAGTATAGAATCTGGCCACTGCAAGACAGGGTAATGTCATAGCCAACCTGCAAAATGCCAATATGAAACTTGAAGGATATAATTATAGAAGTATTTTGAATATTTACGTTTTGAACATGGCGAAAGTCTTGATGTTGTCCTGTTGGTTATAAGCTTATCTTCCTTTATTTCTGTTCCAACTGCTCTACTCAATGTTTTGGTGGCAGATTTCCTCAATTCATGGGCTGAAAAATTAAAAGTTATGTTGCATTAATATATGTAGGAAAAGCGTCGGCAAATAGAAAAAAAAGCAATTGTATGTAAAAAGTGTAAAAGTGATAATGAGTATGATAAAGTGCGCACAGAATTTAGGGCGGAGGTCATTTTCATCGTCTTCTTCAATTGTCACTATTTTTCTTTTTGTAACATTGGTGGGGGTCATCTTCGGTACAACTGCAATTTCTGGCTTTAGAGACCTAGTTGAGGGTAACTGTGATTCATTTATAGAGACGATGCGCCGCAACCGAGGTTGCAATGAATATGTTTCTTCATGCCATGTCACTGCCAAGCAATTTCAAGTATTTTAAATTGTACAATATAGATTATGCAAAAAATGGTGTATTAAAATTGCCTGTGAATTTTTAATACAAAATTTTAATTCAAAGCTGACATATTAATGATAATTCTTATCTGTTCACAATATTAATTTTATTGTAATTTTGAACAAAATAATTGTGGACCCTTTTATTCTTTATATCTTCGGTTGTATAAATTCTACAATGTTTTAATTGGACTGTATATTAACTAACATTTTCACTTAATCTGTTAATCAATATATGAGGGTAGTGATAGTTGAATATGTTCAAAATTTAGAGAAAGTAGATTTTATAAGCTATTAATGAGTGTTTGATATGAATATGGCAAATAAAATTAAGATTGATGTGATGTACAGCAAGTAAAAAAATAAGTTATAAACTAATTAGGAAAAAGAATATATAAAGAAATAATGACTGGAGTATTATAAAAACATGGTTATAAGACAAGATTATAGTCTAAAGACTAAACTATAGTCTAAAGACCTAAAACGTAAATTTGTGCATTATTATCTAATTGTAAAGTTTGAAAAATCAGATCTTAAAAGCACGCAAGGTCTGTAGTGTCAGAATTGTAATCATTATTTATTCAGAGTTTCTGCTCAACTATGACTAAAAGTTCAATAAAAACTGTACATATTTTGGTGTGCCAAATTAAGAAATTTAGGATACCCAAAGAATTTACCTATATAATCAGCTTAACTCAATTATTAGATCAAATAAAAACAGCCCCTTAAATTTAGTTAAAAAGAGATACCAATATTGTTTCATTCAAAACAGGTCCCTGATCAGCCCTTTTCCGTACTTATCACTTCCATCTCATTTCTTGTCTAATGCATTTTCCTATTCTTTTGCATCATGTCTGTACAAAAATTCTGCATTGCAGATTTGAATCATAAAGCTCTTTTCTTCTATCAGTATACTTGTCTGCTGAAGCAATTGGTAACTTTATTGCCCAATCATCACATCTCTTCATCCACCATCACTATGAAGTTCTAACATCAGATATGACTGTTCTATTCAAATACACAACTTTTATGTTTTTATTATGTTTATATACTATACTTATTAGGTTTTTTCATCCAAATCATTTAGAATAAACTAGCAGATTAAATATAAACAATATTTGTTATGAATTAGTTGACTATCTTTTGATATTTAAAAGTATGCTTTTAAAATAGGTCTGCTCTTTGACTGGAACTGTTCTACAATAACTACTATTTTTGTTTTAATACAATCAAAGATATAGAACCTATGCATCAATTTTTTTATTGTTAACAATAAAGGAAGATATGATGTCCTTCCACATGACTTTTCTTTTTAAAGATGCTAGAAATATATTTAAAGAGGAAGATAGTCTGTGCAATATGTATTATGTTCAACAGAGGTGTAGCCACCAATCTGCATTAAATGTAATTTCCAAAAACTTAACAATTCCTCATTCATTCAGGTATTCAATTGTTGTGAAACATTGGTATTATTTATAAGAAGTGATTACCAAAGGTGTTCATATATTTCAGAGCATCATATAAGTCCTCAGATATAAAACTTATCTATTCAATAGATAATAAGTAATACTACCCACACATACTCATTCTTCAGAATATTCTATAATATGACATGTTACTCTATGATATTATTACCTAGAAAATTGACTGTTTCCTTAGTTGTAGTAGTAGTTACAAGAACAACTGCTGGTTCAGATGTCAGAGTAGACTACCATTAATTTTTTTAAATCAGAATTCCTTGTAGTAACTTAGAGTCTGCATTTATGACTAGCATTTGGCAACAGGTTTACTCCTTGCTTTCCTCTTTAGGGGCATACAAGTGTGACGGTATGTGTTACTTCATTAGATAAATAATCAACTATTTGCAAAGTTAATTTATAAGTAAACCCAAGATTGCGGCTTAAGAGCATCATCAAAGAGCTAATGGCTATTAGTGACTTATTTTTAATCAAAATTTCAGGCAATTAAAACCGCTACATGATATTAAACAGAAACACTAAAATTCCTTAATCGGTGAATTATGACAACAAAGCATTATGCACATTTGTGCATTAGTACTGTACAGTTTGATCAAAACATCTTTCGTGATCATGTTAAAACTTACCTTTAGAATCGAAATCAACATCAGGTATTTTTGTATATTTGATAACAGAACGTCTTTGTTTAATAGATGTCGGAAACCCAGGGTTTTCAATTTGTAGAAAAAAATCGTATACTTTATCTAATTCGGCATCTTTCTTTGGAGATGCCGCAGCATCCATTGTAAAAGTAGATACCAAAACAAAATATATTACTTCGTTATCATATTACATGGGCCAATTAAATTTTACATTAATCTTCGCGTCGGAGATGAAATTTTAGGATTTTTACATTTTCGTTTTATATCATTTCTACTGTGGATTTATTGTTAAATTTATTCCGTTGAAGTGTAGGTTTTTTAAGACAAGATGTATATACTTCAAGATATAACTTATAGCTAAAATTTTATAGAGTAAAAACAAATTACATTTTTCTTAACTCCAAAGTCTATGGTTCTATTCTACAGGTTGGTTATCTGTGTACGCCATTAAATAAAAGAGACAAAATCATAATATCCTATTAAATAATTATATTTTTGAACCATTTCAAGAATGGCTAAAAATAGCTTAAAACAGAAGATACGTCGGTAAAAACGAAATATAAATTTGTAGATTATTAAGTCGTCATTCAATTCTACTCGGAATTAAATGTTTTTAATAAAACATTAATTGTATATTTGATATATAGCAATGTCTCTTTGCTTCCATAAAATATATATATATATATATATATATATGTAATGTTAGTAA
>DWDT01005651.1:0-10269 GCA_018245595.1 Microceris scylla
GGATTGAAAAAAAAAAAAAAATATATATATATATATATATATATATGTATATGGCCGCATATTTTACAGTTACGATTCGAGAAACTAAATGAAACATGACGTGGCTAAAATGTTAGAAATGTTATCGTTCTAACAACATGCAACCGTGATATTTATCGCTTCTATAAGAAGTGGAGCATGTCTGGCGCAAGCTATAAGCGTGGTGAATTACAGCTTAAAAAAAATTGATTTTCAAGTGTATTTATTAACATTGTTGTACTGTAACGTGACGCAGATGATATAATAATCATAATTTTAAGTCATGACCTTATGAAATTAGCTGGATAGCGCTGGATTCAAAAGAATTAGGTACGGGAGGAATGACGCCGAATAAAGGAAGTCTATGTTCGATTGTTGAGTTGCAAATGCTGAATGATAATGTTTTCGTCATGCCAAATCTCTTTAGGGGCAGAGCACTCAGTGCTAAATATCACTATCATTACAGACCTGACTTTGTATAATTAGACGTTTTTTTTAATAACCTTGTTATTTTTTCCTCGTAGGTCAAATAGTTGAATGGGAACTTCTAATCGTGAGGTCTTGAGTTTGATTCCCGGGTTGGATACTGTTAAGTTTTTCTGAATCGAAAATCCTTGTAGTGGCTCGGGGCTTGGATACATGTCCGGTTTATGTCAATAGGCTCACTATCTATTTTATAATGGGACTTAAAGTATAACTGGTAAAAATTCGGAGTGTACTACACTACTCTGTCTATCTCTTCAGAAAGATATAGCTCTGATGTTACGTATGTTATTGTTATTTCACGTAGTTAATAAAAATAATAATCAGAAACTATTCATTTAAAATTCTGAGAGAAGAAATAAAAAATACCAACTTTCCCAGAAAGTCTCCTTATACATTGACCTCTTTAATAATATTTCTCTTAACAATGTTTTATTAATGAATATGTTATTCACCTTTTAATCGCTTAATTCTAACCTAATAAAACTCGTTTACGTGCTGATTCTCGCTTAGATGATTACGTAATATAATTTTTTATTTATTTATCTTCTTCATAAAAAGCTTTTTTAATTACAAAATAAATCTAAATTTTATTTCTTAATAGTGTAAATGTATGTCACATTCAATATATGGCAGTTCGACCAATTTTCCGCTCGTGTGTACCCACCCACCCGATTCCTAAGACTAAATTATTCATAGCACCAGAGGCACCGCTAAGCACCGCCTTGTTGGCAACCAACACAGTTTCAGCTTAATTCGTTATTAGTATCATATACATAACAAAATAATTTACTCTAATATTGTTAATACCTGAGCCAAATGAAACTGAAATCATAGCAGGAGTTTAAGAAAAAAGTCACAGAATTTTTTTGCTCGTTTGTAAGCAGGATACGCAGAGATGTATTAAGGATAGAATATTACATTAATTTCACCTTTATATAAGCTTAATTCTACTTTAATTCTTCTTAATTCAACTTTGTAATGAAAGCAGTAAATATTTTAAGTTAAAAAATGCTTAAAAACTTTTCACTCCCATGAAGAGTGCAAGATTTTAAAATCTCATCCCTAGGGATATGACGATGGCAGATTTTAAATTATTCATTGAATGCTTAACATTGAAAAAACTGCATGAAGAGTCCAGAATGAAATTTTACGTAGTCTCAAAACTGTACAGTTATTTACAAAAACGAGACGATGTTAAGCCATTTGCATTTTTTTTTCAACTCATTACAATTCCACTGCTGGAATACGGGTCTCCTCTCATATTAAGAGGGTTAAGGGCATAGTCTGCCACGCTGGCCAAGTGCGAGTTGGCATTATTGCTGCTATGCTATTTTTCTAAATAATTTATTTGGAAACTTTGGCTAATCGAAAACGGTTAAGTAAAACAGATTGCAAATATTTTAAATATCCTATGTATGGCTTAGTAGAGGTATGACAGTCATTCCGTAGTTTTAATTAAATTGATAATAGTGAAAGATCCCATTTTTGTTTTTATAACTATTCTTGAAATTAACATTAACCATTTTCATACACTTTGTAAGATCTTTCTCGTTCTACTTTTGAATATTTTTCTTGTTTGAAATGTAAAAGGTAGTCATAAATTTGTATATTAAAAGACCATACTGGTCCAGTGCTTCACTTTAGATTTGTAAAACCTTAGAGAATATTAACGAAAATTCTGGAAGTTTCCTCAAGATTCTGGAAGTTTCTTCAACATATTTTTTTCTTTTTTGCTATGGCTATTTTCTACTATCTCAAAAAGGTATATGACTATTGCGAATCGAATAACTATTTCGGAGATTGGAATCTATGATCATGCGAATCTGTAATCCAAGTTCTAAATGACTATCACTGCTAAACTGCTACTTAATAGACAGATTCCAACATTTCATTAGCTCTTTCATTTTCTTTGGTCCTATGATAACAGCGGCCACCTTGAGACGAGCTTTTGTACGTTTTTGAGACTTTCTCTGAAGCAGTTAGTCCCTTGTCATGAAAAAGTTAGTCTTATTTAAATTGGGAGCCATTAGGAATTTCGTGGTTCCTTAATTTATGTTAAATAATTAAGACTTGAGGAATCGGGGTTGAATTTTCATAAACGAGTCATGGAAATCAGAGGAACAACTTAAGGCTTTTAGCTAGAAATAATCGCGTCAGTATTGGACATTCATTTTACTATAATTATGTAATCCATACACGGTACGGTAAGGGCCCAACAATTGCTACAAAGATTGTTTTATATTTTGACTCTTTTAGGATATTGTATAATGAACGTTTATATATCGTATTACTTCTACGCCAGGCAGTCAACGAAATGACTATGTCATATGTAAACTTATCAGATTCTTGTGAATGAACATGTACAAGTTTTTTTAATGACACATGTAAGTTTAAGTACATATTTTTTTAATACAGCGCTATTACGTAACACGATTTCAAAAAACCCGGCAGAAGCAGCAAAAATTTAACGTACGCCTAACACACACCAGAATGATATAACTTCAAAGTTTGTGTACAATCGTGCGTATGTAAAACACATTATACACGACAATAGCGAGAAAGTGCTAACTACTAAGCATCGCTAACCCTTTTCACGAGCTGAAATGTAAACAATGAAACAAGCAAAGTTTCCGCGCCACGTACAGAACGACAAATTTATTGTCTCAGGAGCGCGGATACCTAAAAGCTACTGACGCACTCGTTCTAATGTTATGAAATAGGCTGCTTACACACTAAACGTTTTTGCAGCATCTTTCAAGTATCACAATGCCTAGGCTGCTTGCGCACTGGACGTTTTTGCGGCTTTACGTATTGGGCTTAATCATAATGCCGAAAGAAAATGACAACACTAATTTTACTTTTTAAAACTAGGGCAATGATTATTACATAACCTGTTTAACAATATTTTAAAAAATAAGTACAAATCATCATCATCATCGGCCTGTTTCAGTCCACTGCTGGACATAGTACAAATATTAAAACAAAATTTTGCAGTATTATACCGCTTTCTTAACTGTTTTCAAATAGTTAGATTTTACTGCCCCTGGTCAGCGCATAAAATGTAGGTTCATTAGTCTGTTTCATATTCTAACTGACATTGTTAGTTTATTGAAACTTCGAATAAAATTAATTGTCTATATAGTTTCACTTTCATATATTTTGCACTAACGTTTCGTTGAGACTATAATAGTCATAGAAATTGGTACTCCCTTAAACATATGATAACTAATAAAAACGAGAAACTTCGGAAGTTTTAAATTATTTCAAAGAAGAGTTTGTGTGTGTTGAAGTAACTAATCTTGAAGGTCATTTGATTCAATAACAAATAAAGAAACTGTCATTATCAAAGTATTTACGATAAATTAAAATTAAAATAATTATTTATATACGAGTAAAATTCGTATATTCATTCTTATATTTTCCTTTAAAAATTTTATCAAAGAAATTCTAAGCAAAATTTTTGACAACAAATTCTCATAAAATAAAATCGGATCGTACCTATTGGATTTATGCAATAAATTCTAAATTCAGAATTCTAAAATCTATAACATTTTCACGAACGAAACGAGCGACAATTGGTTCAATCAATACCAAAACGCGTACCGAACTTTCGAAAATTACGATTTTCGTTTTATATGTAAACTTAATTAGCGTATAAATCAGCCACTGGGTCGTTAATCGTGATGTATTCTATGGATCATAGAGATTAGTCACTAACGAACTTAATAATTATGGAAATTTGAAAGGAATCTTAATCTTAACTCTTGATTAGTAGTCATGCTTTTCGATATGTTTATATTTTTATCCACGTTTCAGATTCCATTTTTTTTTTTACTTAGACGGATCAAGGAGTGGAACACTCTGTCGGTCTCGCTGTTTTCGGACACATATTACCTATCACTCATCATAGCAATGGTGAATAGGCTTTTCATAGACAGGCACGCTTCCTCTTAGGATGCATCTGCCCTATCCATCAAGCGGATTTACAGACAAAGGTAAGCCCATTTTTAAAATATTAAAAAAATATTATTTGGTTTACTACACTATAAAAAAATATTATCTGATTTATAAAATAGTTTCTGATACGTAACTTTTGAATTAGACTACGACTTTTTTTAATTTTGTTTTTTACTAATTTAATCTGAAATATCAATACTCTGACGTCAATTCAGCATTTCACTTCCAATTGGCTTATATAATTCAACTGGAATTTATAATATGAAAATGTGATTTATCTGTTGAATTTCTTTAATAAACTTTAAAATATATTACCAAAGTAATAAGTCTATAGACTTTATTTATTAAAGTCTATAATAAACATGTGTATAGAATCCCTCATAAGAACAGTATCACGGTATACACCCTACTTTAGGTTGCGTAGGAAACTCACCCACGTTAACTTCTTTATTCAATTAAGGCGAAAAATTACTTCGGGCTCAATGAATCACTCTAAACTGCCGCTCCTTTATACCTATATTTAACGTTAAATATGTGCGCGTCTTGAGGTACTCTCCACTTGGACGATCTTACCGGTTTTATAAATATTAAATATTAATATTAAGTAACATTTTTTTATATAATATTCTATGTAACCAACAGCTCAACTTGCCCTTCGAAGCACGTAGACTACGTTGGAATTTGCCACAAATGGTCACACACCCAGGTGTTGGCTGCGACCAGCGTTGCTTGACTTCACAGAACCCTTGCGTTTTCAAACCTGTTAGACTTATAAATAGTTGTTGACGCTACGACACCTATATTGTCAGTGAAGCAATTAAAATAGTTTGTTTATCAATTTGCAGGGTTTAATTATCCATTCAGAGGTATTTCTGAACCCTCAAAAATAGCAGCAGATTTGATACTATGTACATAGCACCGGCTCATTTCTTACTGTCTTCGTACGAAGAAAGGTCGTAAAAGTTAAAATATAAATTTTCTATACAAACAAATTCTGTAAATATTTGTTTTTATAATTACTTAGAGTAGTAAAGGAACGATCCTTTGTCCAATTCCATTTATATAACTTGTTATTTGACAAGAAAATATCGCAAAAGTTGTTCATAAAAATTCTACTGAAAATGTTGTATGTCTTCAATTACTTCGGAGGATGATTCCCAATTATTTTTTCAGCGCCGGCTTATTCAGGCGAAACAAAGGAAATGTTCCTATTTTTAATATAAAAAAAAGTTGTCGAAAAAACGCCAAGAGGAAAGAAGAGGACAAGTGTAATTCCGTTACAAGATTTCGGATCGTCCAATTTTGTTTACAAAAAAAATGAAATCTTTTTCCCTAAGGATTTACTCCCAGATTTTTATTCAGTGTAAATATTAGGTTGTGGGCATTGTGTTTTCAATTTATGTTTGTCGAAAACACAAAAGGAAGCAAAATACATTTATATTTTTCATCCTCTAATAAGATAATTAGGTAATTGTACGGTAAAACATTAATGATAAAAGTTGTTAAAACTTAACAATTAAAATAACCACAAAGAAAATCGGTGAAATGGAAAAAGTGGCCCCAATACTTATCAGAACGACGTCATTTGGTGTGAAGCTGTACGTTATTTTGTTGTAAGCTATTAAATACAATATTAAATAACAAATTTACTAAAAAGATGACGCAGCGAAGTAACCGAGCAAGACTGAGTGAGAAACAGAGAGACTATTAATTTAACGTAGATGATACTATTAGCTCTTTTATAGATATGATTAATGGTGCAGATAATAAAGTAGCACGATAAAACACGCTCTTTAACAGCAATATCTATTAATGAATTCTAGCAGACATTCGTTTATAAATTTAAACGAACTACCAAAGAAGTACTGAACATTTACCAAATGGCATCCCATTCAGACGCCATAGCCAGGAATATTTGCATTAACGTATACTCAGGACATTTCAAAGCCGGTACTCCTTGGTCGTATTTTTAAGCTGCATATTGCATAGAGATCCCGACGACAAGTCGGGCCGGAGCTAATGGACTAAGCCGCTCGGGACTTTTAACGATCTTTACTTAGAGCTAATGTTGCTTTACAAAATGCTGCCTCGCAAATGCTTCCACTGAAACAGCGTTAGTTGATACGTACATACAGATCGTAAGCTTATATTTTTATTTATATAGATATATAAACGAATTTTTGTTTGTTTGTATAATTTATGTAATAATTAAATCTATTTGAATCAAAAACGATATGAATAAAACTCGGAAGGGACGCAACGCAAGTAACGCAAGTAAATAAGTATCTACAATTGCGGATTTATCGCTTCAGGTCTTAGATTTTGGAATTTTTTGCTCCTAATTTAAGGTGAATTAATTTAATACATTTGGATTTGTAGACCACCAAGTAAAAAAACTGTTAAGTGAAATCCGTTTGGTATATAACGTTTGGTATATAACGACCGTGGTCGTTGTATACCAAACCTATGTTATAAGCAAGGATCCATTATTTACAAGCAAAACCGCATGTCGAAGCAAGACCACTCATATACGCTCCAGAAAATTTTAAACTCGCTCTTCACTTGGAAATTTTATATTTATGCACCAAGTTTGTGTTTTGAGGCGATTTTATGGAGATGCGTTTATTTTGTTTGATACTTTGTTGTTCTGAATCTTCGTTCGCTCCGCTCGAGACTTACCTGAAACAGATAGAAACAAGTTTTAGAAGAATTTATTGCAACAGATTTAAATGTTTGCGGGCGAAGTTTGTCAAGTTTTCCGCATAGGTTAGAGGTAGCATCAGAGTGTATAGAGGTTAATGGTAGGATAACATTTTAAAATAGAAACAAATCTACCCACATCCTAAGCCAGCTTATAATCATACAAGCAATGATTCTCACTGATACAATCAACATATTTCTGAGGTTAATATTTTGATAGAGGATTCTATTACAGCACTTTTATCTTGCCATTATATTTATCGTGTTCCTAGTTACATTTTATAAGTTACAAAATGGTTACTTAATATTGATAAGACCAGGAACATCTAAATATTGATAGTACAAGTTCAGTTCCGAAATCCAGTTCGGACTCAATTTGCAGTTGAACTTCGTGTATGGAGCAAAGTTTCAGAACTATTGCTAGTTCTGGACACATATGGGTATCGAACTAATGACTTGTGTATATGTGTTGGAAGATGTGTTGAACATTTGGTGTAAGGCATTTTGAATGTAGAGCAAATACAATGTATTATAATTGCTTCAATTTGTTCGTTTCTGATATTGCACAAGAATGTATACACTTTACTGGATCTAATGTATATACGCCTACCCTATCATGATTCCTTGTCTCCGCCGCGACTTCGCTGCGATCAATGAGAACTCATGAACCAAAACTTAAGATGAGTCCATAATTAGTCGGGATATCAAAAAAAATGCATGAGTTACACCAGCATATACTATCTAGAGTAGGAAAACAGTAACTGATGAATGTAGGTATATCGCGATCTCCTGTCATGCCATCAGTCTATCTCTTAAGAAAAATAACGGCGTGATGTCACGTTTTAATATAATATATTATGATGAAAAAATAACTTAAATAGATTTTGAACTTTTGACTCGGCAGAAATATGAAAGAATATGAACCAATAAGAAGAGTGCAGTTGGAAAAGCAACTGGTAGTGTAATAAATAAAAATTAATCTGCGTATTGTAAAAACGTTGCAGATATCTCTATAACAAAAGTAACAGTTTTGGTGTCATTTAAAGTAATAATTTATAGTTTAGAAGAAAACATCGAGATATAAAGAAAAAGGAAAAAGAGAAATCTCTTACTGTGTAACATAAGAATTGACATTATAAGTTACTTACTGAATCAAGCGCGGACCTTACAATCGAAGTTTGTATACACAGAGAAGTTTAACAACTGTTTCAACTATTGTGAGAACATGTTGTTCTCTAAATAATGTGTGTTATTACTTGAAAATGTTGAATATACAATATATAATTCAAAACATAACACAAACTGCTTATCATCCTTGACTTAGTTATTTGAAAAATTCATATTGTATAAGTGACGACTATAGGTAGGTACTACTAGTCAAAAAGGTCAAAATCTGGCAATACACAGACTACTGACAGGTAATAAAATTCAAACGCGGTTCGACTTGGGATGTACCATGGCCAAAGTCATTTTTACCACTAATCAACCGTTGATGAAAACTTTGTATTTCAATCCAAAAGATATAGTCGTCCGTCCACTGAAGGCTTGGCACATTCTAAATTGATTGATTCTAGAATCACCATGGTTTCAATAGTAACAACGAATGTCATCATCATCATCATCAGCTTATTTCAGTCCACTGCTGGACATAGGCCTCCCCAAAAGGGGGTTTATGCCCGTAATCTCCACGCTGGGCATGCGGGTCGCAGGGCACCGCTTTTCGCACCGCCGACGCTGCCATCGATATATCTCGAGCAAATAAATCGATTGGTGGTATTCATCGCAGTTTTTGTTTATATAGAAATAGGATCGCGTTTTTTTAGTTTTTGTTCTTACTAGGTAATTCGTCTTTGGAATAAAACTAATTAACCGTTTCTAAAGTTGTCGTCACCAACGATTTTAATCACATGATAATGCAAGCTTGGCTTTCCAAGCAAACGTAGACAGGTCCTTACGGAACAATCGTTATCGCCACGTGGTTTCCCACACATTCCTTTGTCGAAATAGCCAATTGAGGTTATTCAGACGACCGTGTTGAAAATAGCAAACTAACTTATTTCTCTTGAGTTCTAAATTATGAGAGGTTAAGTGTACCCGCATGATTGATCGCGGATGAATAAAATATAAGTAAAATATTGGTTCAGACGATAAATATTTATAAGTAAGAATTAATTCTAGTAGGAGGTCCCGACGACGACGCGTGATCACGGGCATTTCGATTCATTCGTGAATAGTGCAGTCTTTAAATTAATACTCTACCGAAAAGTATTGGTGAATAGGACAGTGTCTAATATGAGTTTTCTCAAAATCTACCAACCCGGATTAATTCCAATTTACACTATCGATAAGGGAAACGAAACCCTACTTTTGAGGCCAACTGCGATCCGATCAGTCAACCCGTTTAGAATATATAAAATGTTTACATAGGTACCTACATACACATACATGTTGACATAGAAACACCATTGAAAAAATATTTATTCAGAGTAACATCCTAGCCCCTCAAATTAGGAGATTCTGTGAAAATTAGATTCTAAAAATTTGTTAGAACAATAACATCCCAATTTTTGAAAATTTTAGATTTTCATAGCGCAGTTTAAAATGAACTCTGATCACTGTGTTCGAACTTTTAAAAGTATTATGCTAATGATATCCATCTTTATTATGAATAGTTTTGCTCTATTAGGTATGGTATGTAGGTAAATATGTAGATAGGTAGGTATACACGCAGCCTACTGAACGTACACGTGATTTGCAATGTGATGTAGGTATAGGCTACAGTGAGTAGGTATGTAGGTACATATGAATTGAATATGCACAATTCTGCCGCTGGTTCATTTTTCTTGCGAATTTATATACTCATATGTAAAAAAAGTAATATACCTACATAAATACTTTCAATCAGCACCTTTATAATTTGTTTCCATTTTGTGTTTTAATTAACACTCTTGTTTAGTACATGTTCATTACAGTGAATACACTATTTATTCACAAATTCCATCACTACTGCCATACCCTATAAATAAGAGACCATATACTTATATAGAATATGTATCTACTGATACATTGATTTATGTATAATATGTCGCATAGTAAGGTAGTTAAAAC
>DWDT01005652.1:0-10268 GCA_018245595.1 Microceris scylla
CACTTCTCCCGTTTTCCCAACATTTCCCTTCACTGCTCTGCTTCTATTGATTGTAGCGTGATGAAAAGTATACTACAACTAGCTCAGGAGTATGAAAAATAATTGTACCAAGTTTCATTAAAATCCGTTGAGTAGTTTTTGTTTCTATAATGGTTATACAGACAGACAGAATAGACCTCTCTACAGATTTATTATAAGTATAGATTATACTATGTGTACCACCTCAGATTCATTGTTTCTGACTTTGCTCTTTTTTTAACTCAAGAGTGGCAAAAATTGAGTTATAAATTAGTATTCTACAAAAATTACTTGACAAATGTCTAAGAGCAATACTGATCAGGTGCCATAGTGTCTTCTGCTATGTTATCAATAAAGAAAAATTAAACATGTAAGCTCAATACTATTGTCTTAAATTCGTTTCCCAGATTCAAATGACATGAAAGCGCTCCATGTGATTGAGTCCCTCCATTCCAAGAAGCAGCAGATTGCTCTGGCAACACAGCTCGTCAAGATGATACTGAAGATCGACGATGTGCGCTCTCCAGCCGACTCTATTGATTAGAAATTTTATTTTATGCACTATATTTTTATAGTTGTATTTAGTTAGGCGCTTTACATTGTTACGGTGAGTTGGTATTATTGCCACTGGGTCTAGGAACATTTATTATACTGTTGCACAATGAGTTATGGTTACATTGCTATCGTAGCCTGTTTGTAAAATTGTTACATTATTGACAAGTTGTCACATTAGCTGTCACAGCTTAGGTGTGATTGAACCAACCCAGTGTTTATGATAATATCAACAAAATAGCTTACTTCCATTACATATAAGGCCAAAAAGTAATTGTGACTTATGCCTTATTAATATTAAAATAATGATCATCTTGAAGGAATAATTGCCGGCACTGTTTGTTTTTCCACAAAATTTGAATGTGCTAAAATTAAAAGGTGAGAAAATTTGTAATTTGTTACAAAATTTAACAGACTATTTGCTGGTATGGATGCCAGATATTATGTTGCATTTAAGTTTTAAATACACTAATCTTAACTTACAACTATCTAGCAAGTTAGACCTCCCTAAGATTTATTCTTTCACAAACTACATCTCAAAGGACCACATTGTATTTAAGTATTATAAAATCAGCTAGTCTTTTTTAAATACGCTATATAACAGAGCGCTATGCATTGGTGAGCAAAAATTACTACGGAACGATTTTCAAATGTCTGTGTAGTTTGCTCTTTTGTTCTGAGGGTATTCATCTGTACTAATGGTTCTGTTAAATAAGATAAATTTTACTAGCCAAAGCCTTGGCAATTGCTGCCTATTTTAAATTATCTTTTTCTTATATGACCCGAGAACTCTGGCCCCTAAATTCAATATTGTTTTAATACCTCAAAAATCTGTTTTAAGTTTTTGGTTACTGAATACATGTGTCGTATGTAATGAATGCCTTATTGCACTAATAAATTAATAAACTAATTTATTTTGTTTTTTTTTTAAATATAAAATAAATTTCCTTTGAAAATATAATGAGTGAAGAATTCAAATCAATTTAGGACTAAAGAATATGCTTAGTGCTTACAAAGAATGAAAGTCTGTGTGTCAGCTTAAAAATATATTACGGGAAACAATTTTAATTAAGAAACGAACATACTAGAAAATAATAAAATGACACTATAAAATTTCTATTGCATAGTAACGGGCTTCGCATTGGATCATATAGGATTCCTTTATATTATCTAAATTCTAAACGTATTTGTAAACAATAAGATTTATACCAAAGTAATAAACTCTTTTCACAATACATTCGTATATATTTGCTGCACTTGAAAAATCACAATACATTCGTATATATTTGCTGCACTTGAAAAATGACAACCATCACTACCTATTGTATAATTATAATATCGGTAAATAATCGGTGTATGCAAACAAATAACAGTCTAGGCACAGTATTGACACTGAATAGTGACATTCGCGAGACAAACGCGTGCTATGTGGAAAATAGTTTAAAACCGCGATAACATCGCGACTTTAATGCGTTTGTCGGGCGACTGTAATGTGTCGCCGAGAGCGACCTCCTTAAAACATACAAGGTCGAACAAAATATAATCTGTATCTCATAGGCTTATTCAAGTTATATCGCATAAAACAGTTACAAGACTATTGATTAGTATTTTGTTACTAGTGGTTTTTTGTTTGAAGGCTGCTGGCATTTCTTGGGGTGTAAAGGGTTCCAACTACCATCTCAGGAGCCCAAGTCAACATCACCTGCACGTGGTGCACCCTGCTATAACAGACGAGGCTCTGGCGACCGGCTGATCGCGGTATAGCGCACCCTAAATAGGCACAGCTAAATGCCCCGGTTGCCGACGGGCAGCAGCGCCGGCAGTCCGAAAACCTGTGCCCTGGGATCTCCAACCCGCATGCCCAGCGTGGAGATTACAGGCATAAACCCCATTTTGACAAGGCCTATGTCCAGCAGTGGACTAAGATAGGCTGATGATGATGGCCTTTCTTGACCGATATACTTATCTTAATGTACTTGACTATAATCATTTTACCTCCTACAGTTTGGCTAGTACTTAATATAAATTATTGCTTTTCTCAATTGACTATATTGACTGCGTCGTTGGTCGAGTGGTTGCTAGCGCGACTGTCGCTCGGAAGGTCATGGGTTCAAATCCGGGTCAAGTACTATTGCATTTTTCTGATTTAGAATTTCCAATAGTAACTCGGAGTCTGAAATTGTGCCCGACATTTGGCAATAGGCTCACCACCTATTCCATGGGACAGAAACGTAACTGGTGAAACGCGGGAGTGTACTACATTCATCTGGCTACCCCTTCGGGGATTACAGGCGTGATGTTACATTAAGTTACTCTCAATATAATAAATACCCTACGATAAAGTCGAAAAAATACAATGTTCGTAATTTGTATTCATATGTGTAGACACATTTTCTTAATTTCTATTCATAAACTTAATTTACGCACAGGAAACTTCATTCAGCCTTTTTAATCTAGTCACTGTTTAGTGTTTGTCAGATTTTAGTTTACACACTTCAATACACTATTATCCAACATTTTTTCCTTTCAACCCTGCCTGCTTACATTTTTGACAATTCTTTAGACCTTTTCGTCTGAGATGTAGTAGCATCCACACAATGTGTTACCTTGTTAGATGGTGTCCCCATCATAACAGGTATAGATAGTCAAATTGAGACATTTCAGTGATGATGATGGGAATTATTAAATATCTCTACATTCTGACAGTCATCTTTTGTTTTTTTCGAAATACTATGACTCAATAGTCCATGTTTGTCAATCTAGTCTATCCACTCAATATCCGTCAAAAACCACCCCAGGATTTTACGAGCAAGGTCTTCACTCTGAAGACTTCCTCACTCGCTTACGTCGCTATATATCGAACCGTTCAAACGCTAGGGGTTTGCCCTCCTCCTCGTACTCCTCTTTCGTCATACAGAAGGAATAGAAATCCGGGTCTCTAAAGAGTAGTTTACCACCTTCCCAGGCATATGTGATTGGATTTTCTGGAAGAGTAACATTAACATCGAAGTGGTCTAAAGCTAAACAACGGACTTCATTGTACAGGCGATCCCGGAATCCAGGAAATAATGTGTTTCCTCCATACAGAACTATATTTTCTAACAATGACTCTTTGTGTTCTTCAGGACAAGAATCAATACTGTGTATTATAGCTTCTGGGATCCCCATTTGGGGGATACCCACATCAGATGGTCGGAAGAGTAATTCGGGAATAGTGAACCTTTCATTGTTCAATCGCAATGTCTGTTGTTCCAAATCTTCATCAGGTTTGACAATATCTCTGAGGTAACCTCGTCTTATAGTTGTGTAGTCTGGTAGAACATAGTCCTTAACTATTGTGTTTTCTGAACCTGAAATTGGTATTGGTATAAATAAATAAATATTTTGAGACATCTCCACACACAACCATATGACCCCACAGTAAACATCAACAAAACTTATTATAGTAACAAGATGGCTGATGCAATCCAAACAGATCCAGAACAGATACTTGTGCTCATTACTCATATATTTATTCTGGGTGGGAAAAGAACTGATTATCCTAGCCACAAGAGTCACATTGACTAACCTCAGCACCAACTGGCCAGTCCTCTAATAGATTTGATCATCATCATTTTCAGCCTACTCCCATGGCAAAAGTGTGATATTGCTGGCAGTGATTGGATTTGAAGAGCTGAAGATCAAACTCAGAGTTGTGCTATTGGAGAGGCCTATCCATCAGTGGACAGAAGTTGGCTGATGATGATATATTTGATAATACTACTCAAATATAATAAATTTAAACATATGAAACAATTAATGAACTATAATGGTTAATGCTCAAAAATGCCATAAAAATTGCTTCAATATTAGTCTTTAAATTTCATTAACTTCTTAAAGAATGTGTTATGGAAGTGTGCACTTCTAAAGACTAAACTTGTACGGGCTAGACATAGACAGCTACAAGATAAAACTACCAATTGTTTTTATATATTGTATGCCACTGACATTCCCCCATTCAGGTAACTGTTTTACCCATCTCAGATAGACATACCAGATGACATTTCATAATTACTGTTTGTTTGCAATATTAGATGGTGCTAAAATAAAAAGTACCTTTTTTCTTAGCAATCTCCATATCAGCCATGAAATCTTGTGACACAAAGCATGAGTCCTCTTTAGCTTGATTAATAACATAGCTCTCCTCCATCACATTAAGCTGTCTATATGACAGCACCTCTTTCAAGTGATTAGTTAACACTTTACCACCTACATCTATTCTCTGTATACCTTCTTTGTACTTTTTGCCTTTGATGTATGGAACAACATATGTAAAACTGTATCCTGAATCAACGACTACAGTACACTGGTTGTTGTGGTTCTTTCTATAGTTGTACTCGGCCAAATCTGTCGCGTTGATTCGTAGTAACGACTGACATTCATACTCTTCGAAGAAAATTTCAGTCATAGCTTCTTGGATAGAGGAAAAATTGAAAATCGGTTCTGTTATGATCAATGGCGTTTCCGCGAAGTTAACGGCACAGCAGTCCTTGCTGAAGATGAAGTCCCAAACAGTTTTTTGCGTGTCCCAATTAATCAGAAATCCTTTTTGAAACGGTAAGATATAAAACAAACCAGATGCATCCCTACATTCGTCTATTTGAGAGCCAATGAACGGCCGACGTCTTTCGGACTTTGCTTTCATTATACAATTGGGTACTATTTTTGGTTCCATATCCGAGAATCCCACTTTTGCTGTGTAACCTCCATTATCAAGGATATAGCAGGACGTCTCAGACATTTTTAAGGTTGCCGGGTGTTATAAATTTGCTCACTAACCTTTTCTATTGATACCATATTACTGCACATAATAAAAGGACTCGAACTACACTACATCGTAATTATTAAAACTGACAAGCTTATTGTTATTTTGATTTAAAAAAATATATATAATTTCGTCATTTATAATAATTACAAGACCAGAGTTTATGACTACCTGTCAAGTTCATTTATCAGAGAGTCAAAGTGACATTTAGGGCAAAAGGTTTAAACTTTAAAGCAAACAGCCAATTGTTTTTAATATAATTATTAAGCATTTGTAAATGGAGAATAATATATTTATAGTAATAGGGGTGTAAGCGGTTCTAACCACCATCTCAGGAACCTAAGCCAACATCACCTGCACGTGGTACACCCTGCTATAACAGACGAGGCTCTGACGGTCGGCTGATAGCGGTATAGTGCAGCCTAAACAGGCACAGCTAAACGCCCTGGCCGCTAACGGACAGCAGTGTCGGCGGTGCGAAAAGTCGTGCCTTGCGATCTCCAACCCGCATGCCCAGCGTGGAGATTATGGGCATAAACCCCCTTTTGAGGAGGCCTATATCCAGCAGTGGACTAAGATAGGTAGTGATGATGATGATGAATAGAATATAATCTTCTGTATTAATTCAATGAACTGTTTATTCAGAATAAGAGTAAAATTTTCAAAATAATCATTATATACTATCAAACCGTATATAAATAGGCTAAATCTAAAAAAATAGGGGTAATTAAAACAGAAATGATGTATTTCTACATTTTTTATTGATTAAATAATTTCACTATATAACTTAAAATAACCTTCGGCTTATGGGATGCATTCACCTGTAATCAAAGAGGATGATCAATAAATATGTTCGAAGCAAATCTAGCAACTCATATATTACAATTACAGAGTTGATTTGGTCTCTGGGCTATAGTGAGTACTTAACTTCAGGCACTTTGCAAATTGAATAATTTCTATCAGACAAAATAAATTAAAATACAACTATGGCATTTATATGTATGTACATAGTGTATCTCATATAAAAGGTTTTTATGTATTTATTAAAATTAATGATAGTGTTTAACAATAGTGTTCATTATACATACAGTGCAATGTCACAACAGACTTCTCAGTAATTCTCTTAATCAGCTGTACACCATATAATAGTGACCAATATTGAACAACATTAAGAGTGGCACAGAGGATCTAATGGTAAACTAAAGTGAATTTAATAGGCATGTCATGAACTGCCTATCTGGAAGTCCTGGGTTCAAATCCCAGTTTGGGTACTATTGGATTTTTCAAATTTAGATTTCCTAGTAGTGAATCAGAGTTAATAGGCTCACCATCTATTCCATGAGATTTAAACTAAACTGGTGACATATGTGTGAGTGCACTGCCCTCTTCTGCCTACATCTTTAGCGATTACAGGTGTGGTATTACATTTTTTTTTGTTGTTATATTATATTAAATTTAAAACATGTTTCTAAGATTTCAGTTTGTCTTGCATAATTATAATGTAACATCACACGCAAAGGGATAGGTAGAGGAGTCCAGTACAATCTCCTGTTGAAGCAGTTATATTCATTTCTCACCACAGAGTAGGAGTTGAGGTTATTGCCATACAAGGTGTACAGATAGAGACTGAGCCACTATTTGAAATTTCTATTAGAAAATTTCAATAAAATAAAATCTATACTATTCGACCTGGGATCCAAACTCAGGACCTCTGGATCCTGGGTTATATTTTAACCACTGGACCACTCAGGCAGCATTCTTAAAAACATGGATTTTGTGTGGGATGTGATAAATTATTGATGTAAGTTGTTCAGTTACTCGTGACAGTGTTTATTATGGAAGGATTACATTGTTACAAACAGCAGCAAACAAATACAAGCCAACAATGGTAAAAAAAACTAGATAAAATAAGTATTTTGATTTTGATAAGGTAGTGTAGTTTTAACTATTATTTTATTTATCTTTTTGGGTACTTGCATACTCTGTATGTATTTGCGTGTGAAGTAACAGCAATAGTACTGATTTTAGGAAATGAATTAATATTTTTTTATTTTTCTATGGACATTAACAGTTATATTACAACATGGAATAAGTTCAGTCATCTAAATTACTTCTTGAGAAGCTGGTGACGGGTGATCAGGAAGGGGGCTGCCAGCCCGGATCCAACAAAGAGCATGAAAAGTGCCGTCAACTTGTAACGGTTCTCAATGCCGAATGGCAGATTCTGGAAAAAAGTAAAACGTTTTCAAAATCAGTATTCCATTTTTGAATTGTTTATTACCAATTTTGAAGTATATTGCTAAATATATTTATATTTATATTAGCAATTAGTCTTAAATTTAAGGTTTTCTCTAAGTTCCCAATACTTTTAATACTGCATCGATTTATTTAAATTTTTGTCTATGCAAAACACAACTGAACAGTGGTAGTAGGAAGGAGGTTAAAGCATTACGACTAAAATCATCATCATCATCATCATCATCAGCCTATCTCAGTTCACTGCTGGACATAGGCTTCCCAAAAGGGGATCTAGGCCCGTAATCTCTACGCTGGACATGTGGGTTGGAAATCACGACTACGACTAAAATATAGACTACAAAATATGATACATTAGCAAAATTATGTCTTTTGGAAGTAATTTTTGTATTTGAAGGCAATTTATGTATAAATTGAAAGTAAATTGTACAACCTCTTTCTTATGTATGTTTTATTTTACCTATTGATTGACAAAAATGATGTTATGTAATTTGAAAAAGGAACTCACCTCGCCGGGAATTCCGCCATGACCATGGTTCCTCACGGATGTGGTGAAAATTTTCCTACCAAGCTGGTTGGAAGCACGAGCTAGTGGACCCAGCATCTTGGAATTACGAGAAAGGATTCGCACTTGCAGCTATATAAAACTTATATCAGTAATTGATTTTCTGTCTCATTCACACATCAAGTGTCTGAAGTTTTTTTTCAATGAACTACCAGTGCGTTCTGTTTATAGCTTAATAGTAGAATTTTAGTCATTAAAATATTTTTTCATTTTCAATTAAGTGTAACTAATAAATAAAACAAGATATTTGTAAGTTATTTTATTTCACATATTTTCTGTAATTATTCTACATTCTTGAAATATAAAAGCATACTAGTGACCTCTGTACCTGAAATAAAAGAAAGTAAAACCTGATTTATTACAGTTTAAAATAGATACTAATAAGTTTATTATATCGTTGAGGGTGAGTTTACAATATTTTATAGAATTCTTTAAAAAGGTGCTTAGAAATGAAACATTTCAAATCAGTATTTTTTTTTTTCAACCCGTTACAATTCCACTGCTGGAATACGGGTCTCCTCTCATATTGAGAGGGTTATGGCCATTGTCTGCGACGCTGGCCAAGTGCGGGTTGGAAGTATCAGTATTACCTGATTTGAAATATATTTTTATGACGATAATGGATATTTATAGAATATTTAACAAATTACCTTTAATGTTTCAATGTTAATTCACTTTAACATATTTATACACGTTATAAAAATCCTACTGTCGCCATGTGCTAAGCTTTTGTAAATAACTCGAACAATGCACAATAAAGCGTCCATTTAATCCACGACAGACACAATATGGTAATAAGTGTTAGGACTTTACCTTTCAGTCACCTTGTTTTGCATTTTATTTGCGTTTATTCGTTATTATGTTCACAAATGATTCTGATAGTCTGATTTTTTAAAATTAATATTCTATTAAAAGGATAGTTGTGTAATTGTAAACGTGTCTAGCAATTTGTTTCCTTTAATATTTCTTTTAGGTCTTATGTGGATTCTTAGAATCATGTACATTTTTGCCCTTTTTAGATATGTATCAGATTTGTATTGTATTGTATTTGCAAAATCTCTTTAATTACATAACAAATACTCTAGAATTCTAATATTTGTGATAGGTTTTATTTTTTATTGTAAGTATGGTCGAGGTAGAAAACACAACTATCTTACTTGTTTATCAAATTTTTGTTCCCGGAAATTAAAATAATGCTATCGTTGCTTGACTTTTAAATTTTCCTTTAGTTGGCTAGAAGCAGTTTTGCTTATAGCCGGTTATTAAAATTTGGTTGTTCAATACGCATTTCAGCAATAAAGATTGTTAATCCTCAACTCTATTAACAAGTGTACTCTTTGTGGTTTAATTTGTCAATAAATGTGTAGAATTCATGTTAACATCGTGGTGGTAATGCTAAGCTAGTTAAAGAAAAAAGTTAAAATTTTCACATTAAAAATAATATGGTCGCTATACCTATTATTCACAATAGACTAATACAGTTTTAAAAGATCATTCTTTTGATGAAAATGTTTATATATAGTATGTAGTAGTATTTATCCTATTTGTATAGAATTATTTAAAAGATGTATAGTATAATATTAACGAATTTCTTGAGTTTTTTTTGGTTTCATGAGCCTTGATTTTTCTTTAGGAAAAAATTACTGAATCGATTTATACTAAAATTAATTAATTAATTAAAATTAATTTTATAATTCTTGGGGTACATTTTTATATAAAATATAAAACGATTTTTTTTTTCATAATTAAATCATAATAACTTACTACGTACTAACTTAGGTAAAGCAGTATCGTATCTAGTAATATCAGTATGACATTATTAACTAATTTTCATAGAATAATTTTAAACTTACCTTCACTTCTTGCCCATCTGTAATAAGAGGAGTGCGAACGGCGATCCGATACCGGTCGCGCCGAACCAAATGAAATTCCATGTCAACCACGCTTTGTTGTTCACATCGAACGGCATTGTCTGGAATCAGACAATTAAACGGTTATATGTGTAGCTTAACTTCAAAAGCAGGTAACTCCATCTTATGAAATATTTGACATTTTGGTATGGCTTAAAACGTC
>DWDT01005653.1:0-10267 GCA_018245595.1 Microceris scylla
AACTTTTAACAAACAATTTAGTAGAATAGAGTCCATATGACGAGGTGTATAAAGTCGATATTATGAATTATTATAAATGTGATCGAATTTATGCCGTGGAATCGTGCGTCGAAGGGTTAGGTATAATGGTCGTGGTGCTCTGTTGATCTCGAAGTCTTCTCACTTCCCTGGCGGCGGCCGCCAGCTCCGCTTGCAGCGTTATCTCCCGCTCTCGCAAACATTTGATTTCGTTCTGCCACGTCTGCAACGAAGTGAATCGGAATTTTGTAACGAGAACAATATGAGCGCTAAAGCACAAGGTATTTCAGGTAGTCAATTAAATAATAAATATAAAGTGTTAATAAAACATGAGTGACAAACAAACTGTGCGCGTGTGTGTCTGAGCATCTGTGTGTGTGATTGTTTGTGTGTGTTTGCGTGTGTGTGTGCGTGTGCGCGCGCGTGTGTGTGCGTGCATGTGTGTGTGCGTGTGTGTGTGTGCGTGTGTGCGTGTGCGCGCGCGTGTATGTGCGCGTGCGTGTGTGTGCGTGCATGTGTGTGTGCGTTAGAGTGCGTGCGCGCGTGTGTGTGATGGTAGCGAGAGAGAGAGAAAGAGACACTGACGATGTTCTGCTTGAGCAGGTCGAGCTTGTCGTTCTTGAGGCGGCAGACCTCGTGGCGCAGCAGCTCGAGGTCGGCGCGCGGCTCGGCCGACGACATGGACTCCAGCCCCGTGTCGCTGTCCACGTACACCGCGCCTGCCGCACCGCACACGTCTCACTCACGACTCACCTAACTCACTACTCTACCACGGATCGATATTCGATACTTCTGATCTTCGCTTATTGCACCTCGACAACTATCGGTTTCCAAATTACAGTCCATTCACTCTGATATTTCTATTAAGAAGAACTTTCTTAATAAACTTTAGTAGGAACTTTTCGATCTTAACCCGTTTCCTACTTCGAATACCGGGGTATGGTGTTGGTAAAATATTATAAATTGATTTTTTTTAATTTATACCAAAATAAATTTCTAATTTATAACCACAAGTTTCAATTTCAGATTGGAAAAAAATAACACATAATTAAATATATAATTGTAGTAATTGAACAAAAAACAGGAAGCTTTTAACGCATGTATCACGAAAAATGTACATTTAAGACAGTGTCAAACTGCGTAGCCAAAGGTTTAAGCAAAATAAGGAGACAACAGTCATTAAACATTGAATACCTACTGCTTTTGCAGAGCGTTCTGGATGCGACAAAATCCCTTTCAAGAGTGTAATTGGGAATTGTCGCTTCAATCCCTTATATAAGTACACCATATTAAGATGCAAAAATCCAACGAGACATTAAAAAAAAATAACAACAATATAAATAAACTTTTGTCTACTAAACATAAAGTAACACATGCTGTTCATGATGTTCGGAGTAAAACAGTGCGACAACATGCTCGGTACAATTCTAGTATATTCTAAGCTACAACACCGAATGCGGACTAACCTGTTGCACTTTTACCACAACACAGCCAGTCCTTGTCGTCTATGAGAGAAAAGGTACAATGTAGTAACTAACAATGGCATCATGTACAATGTAACTAATTAACAAGGGTGTAAAAGTACGTATGGATAAAGACCTATTGGACACGATCACAATAAACATGTTGGTTGTACTAAATTGGACGAAACATGGTATTGTGTTATAACAGATATCACGCGCATACAAAATGGGATGGAATCTTCTTTTTGTCAATTTATTGCCGACAGTTCTAGATGTAATCAGGAATGGTAAAAATGCAATAATTACAGGGTGAGGAAAAATCCACAAAATATGTACAATACCCAAAGATAGTACATAAGAAACAAAAAAAGAAAGAAATTTCGTAATAATTAAACATATCGCTAAGGGATCGTATTGTTTTGTAATTTTAAAGGGAGTAGAATTCTGATAGATGTAGGAACTAAAAGCTAGACGCGAAAAATACTTTTTCAAGCGGTCATCTGCTATCGAGGGCGGGGAAAAATCGCGTCATTAAACACATATTTAATGGCTGACCCAGTGTAGATCATACAACTGAATGGTATTTTAGTAACGGCCAGCTCGGACCGGGTTTCAGACGCATGGTTCAATTTATGACAAATCCAAATCAGTCAGGTAATTCTAATAAACGTAGGTATCACGCGAAGACGTTAAGTTAAAAATAATATTCGGTTTGAACGGAAAGGTGGTGGAGGAGGAGGAGGAGGGCGGGCCTCACCGAGCGGGTCGAGGTCGACGGAGTTGAGGCTGGAGTCGTCGCTGTGGTCGAGCGGCGCGCGCGGCGGCGCGGCGCGTGACGTCACGTCGGGGCTGGAGCCGCCCGAGCCCGCCGAGTGCGCCGAGTGCGCGGAGCCGGCCGAGCCGCCCGCCGACCGCACCGACACGCCCGACGCCGACGACGACGGCAGCGACGACTTCGACCGCCCGCTCTGCGCACGCGGGACATCACTTGCCGACTTGTCGCTCTCCGCGCCCCCCCCCCCCCCCCTCGCGGGGACGGGGGGCGCGGCCGCGCGACAGGCCAATAATACCGACAACACGAATTATTCGGGTTCTCAAGTTTAAATTATGTAAGTCCCTATAATGGGAGGTGACCGCTTGTCTGCCCCGATCGAGAAGTTATCTTAGATGGTATATGACGAAAAACTAAGCGATGTTTTTAATTAACGCTTACGTTTGGTGTAGGGGTGTCGTGAACGTGGATTTTCTTATTCAGGGGGTTTTTGTTGCTGTCGCCGGAGAGATTCGTGTCTACGCTTGGAGATCTGGAAGAAGAGGAGACGGAGATTGTTAATATTGCAACTGCGACAATATGAACATTTCAAGTTACATCTCACATTTTAAATATTATATGTATTATAAAAACAATCAAAGATCATAGCATTAACATGAATAGCCTTTATTTTATTATTTTATTAAAGCCAGTTCCATCTATCGCCGCATATACGGCCCGTGACAAACGAACAATTTGTGGGATTCCTTTTGTAAATAGCATTCCCGACAGATAATAATCTAAAACAACTCATAATTTTCATGCAAATCCTTATCACATCATTCAAAAGTACAAGAAAATACTCGCCTGACTTTTGAGATGAGTGCTTTTTTGACAGTGTCAATGAATCTAGCTCCAGGTCCATCTTGTTTCGGGGTACCTTCGGGCTGAGGCGATACAGCCCCGGGCTCTATCCTCACGCCGGTGCCGAGGAATTCAATCGTTTTATTCTTTAAATCATCAGCCAAGTTCTGTAGTAAGGACGACCGGGTTCTGAACTCCAATTGAGCGAATTTCGCGGCCTTGTAGCACGCATTCTCAGCGTTGATCAATTTAGTGAGAAGAAACTCTTTGAATTCCCGGCTTTTACGGAATATTGGTGGCTGGGGGAGCGTCGGGCCGAAAAATGGTACGTCTCCACGAGCGGTGACGGCCACTTTGTACCTGTAATATTAAAGTTTTATTACCACCTTATGTTACTAAGATAATAAGTATTGACGGTGGAGCGGTATCTTATCGAATGTAAACAGTGTAGGAAATATATGTATGTGGTCCACCTTTTTCCCGTTTTCTGTTAAACTGTCTATACATCAAACTCCGTCGCACCTTTATTTGTATTTTATTACAATTATGCAAGGCCACAGTTAATCCAAAACAATAGTAAAATATATATTTGTATGACTTGTGCAGGTTTTTCAAAGTAATTTCTAGGAAATTAAAAACATTTTCTTGAAATTCTCCAAAACATACCAGGTAATAGACAAGGTAAAGGTATCGTCTACATAGGGAAGGTCATTGTTGTAAACTAACCTTCTAGCAAAGCCGTAGAGCGACTACGCACTGAGTATTTTAGACGCTAAACAAAAAACTAAGTCGATAGATTTTTAGTCTAAGGAACGAAATTAGTCTTATTGGAGATATAATGCATATTAAATTGCAATCTCAGTGATATTAAAGGAGAGAGCGAATATAGCAAAAAGTTACTTATGGTTTTTAAAGAATGTTACAGTATACAATTTTGCAGTAATTACGATCCAATTACATTTCACTCTAAAGCTTTCCTGTTATTATTTACACGCTTTATTTTCTTTCCGAGTCTTTCAAATCTATCGCCTGGTTATTAAAACTCAAGTATTTCCATTTCTATAAAAACTCTTTAATTACATAGTCGCGATTCGTTTGCATATAAATTACTGAGATAATTTTCGTTCCTTGTTTCGAGTCATTTTCTCTCGACGCCTTCATGCAAATAAGTTTTGAGAGCGTTACGGTACACAAACTTTATGTTAAACAAACAACTTGGCCAAGTATCAAAGTGGCAATATGCGAATGTTGAAAAGTAATAATGAGGTTTATTAACAGTTCCATATTCTGAATTTCTATTTAACCGCTTCTAGTGTGCACATAATTTCTATTTAAACGACGCGAAAACTCAAGGGATTAGACACTGTTAATATATAAAACGGGGTTATTAGCATGAGCATACATTTGACCCTGCGACCACAAATATATGTGGCTGTAATCGCTCAATATATACATGATATACTATACTAGCTCCTTAGTTCTACAAATAATACGTTGGTGAAGTAGAATCAAAAGTAATTTGTGACATTTGTGTGTGCAGGAGCTACGTGTTCCTGAGACTGAACATATTTGTTACCGACAAACCATGGGCGTTTCATCATCGTACAGTGTAATGTTTAAAAGCAGTGATAGCCTAGTAGTTAAGAATTCAGCCCCTCACTCCGGGAGTACTGGGTTCAAATCCATGGCGCGCATCTCTTTACAAAAGGACGTTTTAAATTTAAATATCACTTGCTAACGGTGAAGGGAAACATCGTGGGGAAACGTGCGTACCTTAGGATTTATAAAAACAAATAAAAAAAAATCCTAAGGTGTGTGTAGTCTGCCAACCCGCACTTGGCCAGCATTGGCAGACTATGGCCTTAACGCTCTCAATATGAGTGGAGACCCATACTCCAAGAGTGGAATTATAATGGGATGATTATTATTATTTTTGGTTTATTATAGTGTAACGTTTGAAAATAAATGTATAGTATGGAATGACACGAACATATCATATCACTGTATCTTTAAGTACAGAATGCTTTGTCGGAATGACATCTTTAAGGACACTATTCGTAAAAGATTATTACAGTCATAAAATGATTTCTATCTTTTAAGTTTTCGGAACAAAAAGGAAGCAGCTAAAGGATATAAATGCTACATTGAGGTATCATACATGATATTTATGTTGTTATAAATCTTTTCCTACATAAAGGTAGGTACCTTGGAAATGTAGGTGGTAGTTTCCAAAAGTATATGAACTAACCTGGTCTCCCCGCCAGCAGTCTCGACAGGTGTGACCACGATGAATGCGTGAAGGAAGTGCGAGGCGATCATGTCCGGTGTAAATGGTGTTGCTTTTTCCTGAAAATTGTATAAAATATGATATTATATGTACATACATTTCATAAAAAAATTCTATAAATAAGCTCTATAATATGAACAGAAATAAAAAAACTTAAATGTGAATTTTGGTACTGTTTAATTGTAGTTATTTCTAGTAACTATAACTTAAATGACGTTGAAATTATATAATCTAATAACAATATTACTTCTCTATGAATTTTCAACGTCCAAAATATTTCCTTGGTAGAGATATTTTAATGAGCGTCTATAAAACTCCACACAAGAATTAGGTCAATAATCGTGACCTGATAATAATTATGACTGTGCGAAGCAAAAGCCAAACCGTTTTGTGACATTCTAATGTTAAATGAGTGCCATTTTATTTTACTGCAAAATACCAATAACTTTAAAAGCCAATCAGTTTAAAAGTTTCAAAATTTGTAAGACAGCAATGTACTTGAGTAATTAATAATAATAATAATAATTTATTGACCAACGTAAGTTACATTTCAAGCAGAGAGGCCTGGCTCCCAGAAAAGCGCGAGAGAGTAATAGAATTATTAGCCGAGTAACCTGGAACACAATAGCCACGATGTCGTTGCCGACGTGCCGCTTGCGCTGCAGCTGCTGCGCGTCGCCCGCCGTGTGCGGCAGCAGCGGCGCCACGTGGAACATGATCTCGCGCTCGAAGTGCCGCTCGTACACCGCCTCGCTGCCCGTGTGCCCGTTCATTATGTCCAGCCCGCCGCGGTACCCTGCACATGACAATTATAGCAATAGTAGTAAATATATATCTTGTTTCACCTCGAGACACTGGCACATTTAATGCACATGCAAGCCCAAAGACAGCCAGTTAACTAGCGGATTGGTATTCAACCAAGTCATATTCTCGGCTGCCCTCACCCGGCTGACTGTTTTAGAAAATGTACTAGAACTAGATTTGTAAATATTAGAATAACAAAATCTAGTTTATTTCTTCATCAAGTATATTGAATCGAGACAGTAACTAATATAAGATGCTTTATTGAAAATAATCTATCGCATAAGGGTTGCCTTGTGGCGATGGAGGTAGAAATATTTTTAATTTATTAATACCATTTTTGTCTTCTTGTTTTATATGTAGTACAAAACAACAAGACAAAAAGAGTATTAATTATCAACATACCTTTATGATCTTTCAGCTTAATCTTCTGTCCGAGCATTTCGAGAAATTCGTCGAAAACTGGCGATGTTTCGTTATTGCCGAACAGTTCCTCCTCCGTCGTCTGCCCGTACTTCTGATACAGCACACCGAATTTGAAGTTGTTCACCAGAACGTGTTCGTCGTAGGTGGCGATCAGTGACGACGCGTTCAGGCACATCACGGCCATGAAGTTGTCCACGTTCACTTGGTCGTTCAACATCTTCGCCATTCTCAAGGGTGATGGAAATCCTGCGGATGATCCTGCAAAAAATAAAACATAATCATTATATTTTTATTTGCTTCATTTGAACAAATAATGCAAAACAACAATTTCATACTAAAGAGTAGACAGGAATCTACACTTAACACTTTCAAAGAATAAAGATTCTAGACCCCAATGTCATGTCTTAATACAAACTGTAAGAATAGCTTTTAAACTTAATCACAGCAACTAGTATATGAAACATAATATTGAAACAACCTGTTGTATCTAAAGGTCAATAAGCATAAAACTGAAACTTGGAAACACATCAAAAGCCTTCAGAAGCACACTTCAAGCTGAAGCAGGCCGTAAGAAAGACCTTGATCGCGAGACCTTTTCGGTGAATACTGAATTCTGCTCATCCAGTTTCTTTGTGCTACATCAAATACTCACTTGCGATAGGTATGAGTCCGTGCATGGTCTCTGTACGTAGCCTCAGAAGAATCCTGGTGTGATCTTGTCCTGCCATGTGTTCATTTTTGAGAGACATCACAACCGGGCCCAGGTTCTCATCAAACCCAACCAAGTTGATGTGCTCCTGGAATTGATGAATTTCTCATAAAAATGCATCGCATGCTATGAATATATTATGGAATTACATACATATGTGTACAATGACAAGCAAAGGCTCAATTCATATAATATGAAGAATCGAGAGTACATATTTCAACGAGTCATATTTGTGACAGTGCTGTTAAGTGTATATTAAAATTATTAAAGGATCACTTAAATAATATATCGAATAATATGCGTAATATTAACACGCCAATGTTTATGTTTATGTTTACAACGAAGAGCTTTTATCTATCAAATTGAGTTCATAGATTGTTCTCGTTCCGAGAATCTATTAATTACAGCGTTTGGGATCCTGGATTTCCGCCTGTCATTAAAGGCAACAGGAAAACCATTATACTAATTAGACGTGGAATAACACTCGGTATTGACACAACAAAACAATGGTACATACACGTACGTCCAGTCGCACCCAGTGATAATAAAACACGAAATATGATATCAAGAAAAATTTATTACAGCGAGGTTACTGGCGAAGATAACGATTTTTCGGTAATGGGTTTTTTATGTTGTGTGGCAGTCCCATCGTGACAAGCGACCAATGCCATCTGCAATAATATGGATTTAACCATGATTGTACGAAGTGTATACCAGTATTTGTGCCAAGGTAGTGATCACACTTTCGAAATTATATGTATTTTAATTTGATTTTAAAAGGGCCGATGTTCGGATATATGTATACTAGACTCTTTATGAAATACAGCAACATCAGTCCAATTTTATTTTGCATAATGTTGTACAAGTTTTATTTTAAAAAAAATATTAAGCAACAACCATTGAATAAGATAATGTTGGCTGCATCCAATTTGCTAATTATGTACGTAATGTATTATAAAAACGAATGCGTGCAATAAATCACAATGTGCAGATAGGTAACGTAATCTTCACAAGTTGCGCATGAGATCACCATATTATGCTTTGGCCTATTAAACTCTGATTCACTGATTGCGTCAGGTCGTTAATTTTTCGTGACAAGTGGCCAGTCGGTCCGTGCTTCCAGAAATATACATGTGATAGTTAATTGAGAACATACGATTCTACACAATGACTCCTGTAAATTTTAGGTTTGGTTGTGATTGTAAAATTCCATCAAGTAACAGTGTTCAGGACAACAAATATGGTTATTATATTTTTAACAAAAAAATGGTTCGTATGTCTTGTGCATTTATGGTAGTAAGAATATCACATTTATTTATACTATATCTAAGGCTAAACAGAAAACCTACCCTTTAAAAGTACCTTAAAAATAAAGTTCTAAGGACTCTACTTCGACAATACCCTAAAAGAAAAGATGTAGGCTGATTACGAACTGTATTACGCACTAAGAACAGTGTTCAGCACAATACGTATTCGACTGTACTGTAGGGTATATACAAGAATATTACATTAATAGACATGTCGCACATAAAGAATACAAGGATTTCCAATTATCAAGGGAAGTGATAATTAGTTACATTGTTTCATTAACCTTGCCAAGCCCAGTTTTACCCATACCACTAACGGCTCAAGGTCGGTACTATTGTGTTTCAAACAATGTTTTGCCTATCGAAGGATAAATTTAAAACTACAAAACTCATAATTACTTTATTTTCTTATCATTTCTAATAATGTCTAGACAAAGCAACCGCAAAGAATATGCACCTATGCTATTTTTTTCTAAAACATATGTAGTTTTAGGTTTATATCATCATTATTCGTGACGCTTAATAAGACCTTTGAAACAATATCATTTTCTAATTAGTAATAATGTGACTACTCCAAGAAACAATAATAGAAGTTATGATTTTCATTCGCTTTATGAATAAAACGAACTAAGAACAATTGACTCTAACTAATTATTATCCCTCTATTGCAAAGTTGCGACCGTAAAAGCAAGTCGAGCAAGGAGTCGGCGTTCTGGATTTTACAATGTAAGAACTCAATGATCGAAGCACAATGGAATAATAATGCTATTCAAACTGAACCCACAAAGACGATACATCGCGAGTTCGTTAAGCCAGCCATTATCCAAGCCTGAAGTGCTTGCAGTATACAGTGAAAAAACAGACAACTTTGAGAAACAAGCTCAATGCAATACAAAAGGAGTTACAAAACTTCATTACGTATGAAACAAAAGCAAACTCAAAGGTACACTGCCATTGAAACTCTATCCATAAGACTGAGCTTAAACTATGCTAAGGCAACTCGAGGAATATTAAACTCGTAGACAGATAAATGAGAAGATTACTTGAAACTAAAACCTTAGGGAAGGCGTTGACATGAAATATATTACATTACCGGTACAAAGTTCTCAGAAACAAAAGACACTCAATAATGATCGACTGTCTGAGGTCTACAATAGCTAAGTATGGAACGTGATCAGGTTATATAATTTGTTGCAGTCTCAAGTAGTACTTCCGTTTGCGACTTGCAGAAACGTTGCCAGGAAGTCATTAGTGCACTTAACAACGAAATAAGCTTCAGTAGTGTTGACTCGAATGTTTTTTGTTCAGAGTAAATTGTATCCTACTTATACTCAGATAGAATTTTGCTGCATTACAGAGGACAGAGGACAAAAGACATTATGGGATAAACTGAAAATAATGTTACGATAGACTAATAAGGAAACTAAAAACACGAGTCAACTAACATTAATTCTGCTTTTATCATATATATACACGTATTTCAATACACTTACAGGAAAACACACAGAACAGGTCGAATTTAATGATTTATTAAGGCTACGTAAACAATTACTGTGTGAAGTCAGCCAACCCTCACTTGGCCAGCGTGGCAGACTATGGCCTTAACCCTCTCAATATGAGAGGAGACCCGTATTCCAGCAG
>DWDT01005654.1:0-10267 GCA_018245595.1 Microceris scylla
GAAAAAAACTGTTATTTCATAACAGCGGAAATATAAATTTTTGAACAAGAAAAATGTCTTTATACCAAGTATCATCGGAAGTTCAACAAACGTTCATTTACGGTTGTGAAAGACAGCATAGGCTTTTCATGTTAGGCTTAGATAGTGACGCATTTATAGCAACGCACTGATGGAATTTCAGTTCCACTCCAACTTAAATAATTTAATTGTAATTAAGCTACTATAAATTACAAACTTCACGTCAACTGGTCGACATGCCTTAACTTATTGCATAATATAAAAAAGTTCTCTGGATTACTTCAATTCTCACTTAAGAATGTGATGTTTATATATCACAATAAAACTCCTATATATAATATAATGTTCTATAAAGATAAAGTTAAATGAAATTTACAAAAGCAAACGAACTGTTACTTTCCGTCCTATAATCTAAATTATCAACTGTCTTTTGATCAAAGGCTTTCTTTGACTATAACTTACTGTGCAATTTGTATGGAAATTGCGAACGTACTCGTAATTACTCACATTTAACTTCGGCGATCCAGTTCTACATTACTGAGTACGATTCAAAGTTATTCCCGTTGTAATCAGTAGTCCCTTTATTTAAATCTCACTCCCTTTATTTAAATAAGCTCGTGTTTGACTACAATATTTTCTTCTGGTCACAAAAATTGGCACAAAATTAAGTTAGTGTGAACAAAGGTCCTTTTATTACGAGATGAATTTATATGAGCTCCGTAAATAAATCCCTTTGTCAGATGCCATGCTTGTGTGAGCATTGAATTAATAAACACAGCTACTATACATTATAGTTTCCGAATTCTTAACTTAATATTCCGTTAGACCTTGCCATGAATTTCGATGGTTAAATCACCTTGGAGTTAAGAAAGTTTCAGCAGATTTAAGGAAATTATTAAACTTGCCGGTGTCAGGTCACCTTTTTGTTTAAAACGAGCGAAGCGAGATCGTTTGTGAAGAGTTTAACCGAACGACTAATGAATAAAAGTAATGTATTCCGGATCAGCTTTAGAAACAATGAATTAAATTCTTTGTTTTATTTAAACCAATACTTAGTGATATCTATACTACATGCTGGATCTACCCTATACTAGTCAACAGAATACGCATTTTTGGCCCAAAGAAAACGATTTTGTATAAGGATTACATACATATATACAGTTACATATGTATATGTACGTTAGGTGATTATATTTTCTCGGATAAAAGTTGTACGAAAAAACCAGTACATATACTCGTATTAACTACAAAAGATACTATAGATTTCATATCAAATAATTTCATGTTTTAACTGATTAGGCTATTGCAAATGATGATATAATATTTATAATTTCGAAAGGCGAGTTATTATCATATACAATTGGGTACAAAATGTTAATTACAAGTTGCTAAAACGGTAGACTACATATAAGGCTACCCTTTCATCACTCAAAGACTGCGGATCATTGTGATAACTACGAACTTGTTAACTCGCAAATTACTAGGCTCGTGGCTTAGCTACAGTGAGATATTCAATGTGACTGAAATAGTATTTTATTAGTACATATTCACTATGGAACAAAGCAATCACAATAACGGAACTGTACTGATAAGTACTCACATAGCTAATAAGTCGTGTAATATTAACAAATATAAGTCTTGGTTATTCACAAAGTTAAGAAGTTCATTACGTGGTTCATTATTATCCAAAAGAACGAAATACGCCAACGTAGAATGCTGGAACAAATTCCTTTTGAGAATATTTGAATAGTGCATTTGTAATTCTCTAATCAAATACATAGTTTAGGTAAATGAGAACTCTACAAACATTTATTTTAACATTATAAAATGGGGACATAAAAAATACACACGTTTTAAAGCGAAGCTATAAAATGTTGCTGTCACATACGCCGAAAATAAACATCTTAAAGCCTCAGACCGCACAAAGTTCTACAACTATTTTGAACAAGTAAATTATTAGAACACAAGTAGGACTGACAACTACACGTAATACAGTCCTTGACCCACTGTTGGTCCGTGACACGAGCTGTGACGTCATCTCAGCCACCAAAAACTACATAATAATTTGCCTCAGAGAACCGTTGGCCTTCCACACACTTAATCGAATTTTTGTTACGTTTATAAGCTTATAAATATTCGTCCGTTTACCTAGTACCGGCTCGGTGTTGTAAGTCTTAAGCTTTCAACGCGGAGGAGAATTTCGCTGTCGGGCATGTCCAAAGATTTCGTGCGATTTAATTCTAATTTTTACCCATTGTGCAGGTGAAATTACCTTACTTTTTTCTCCTTAATGACCTATAAAAACTTTAAAGGTAAAATAAATAATCGTTCTTCTAGGAACTTCACCGTCTTGGGAGCAGTTCGTGCGTGAGTCGCTGGTGCAGGCTGCGTGGCCAGTCGCCCTGGTGCCTCCACCCCGACGCGCCCTCACCGTAGACCACCAGTGAGTACTAGAGTAAACTTTCAATATAAGTTGGCACCGCAAACCTTTAGTTTAGAGGATACATAAACGTAAGATTAATTATTGTTTGTAGGAAAACTTTTATTTAGCAATTTTTGGTAATAACAAAAATGAAATGAAAAAAGTACTTATCAATGTTGTTGCCTCTAGATTATATGGAATACATTACAGACGCTATAAAAAGAAAACATTTAATATAGTGGTGTTTAACTCTGCTGATGTTATCAGGACTGCAATAAATAAATATATCCGATGTGAACAAGGTACACGAAAACGCATGGAGTGTTATTCACGCGAGGATAAATTATTTGGATTTCCATTACCTATTTATTCCATAAATATAAATAATACTTTTCACTTCGAAAATTTCAACAAAGTAAATGATATTGGATTTTAAACTTTATCTAAGTTTTAAACTGTATAGATTTTAAACTATATCTTACTTAGCAATTCTTTAATACATATAGGTACTTATGAATATATGTATATCTGAATAGTTTAGCACAGGTTCATTGTGAATAGCATAAGCACGTGTGAGATGTAACTTACGAGAACAATTCGTGATGTACAATAGATCTCCGTACGTTGCTCGACCTACTTATGATATTTGAATGGAGGAGTCGGGTGTATCACGCGTGTTAGAGACATCTACAATTTCTAGGGATAGTGTACCTATATCACTTCGTATATTTGGAAACTTCTCTAGAATTACATATCTTCATGAGAGCATGACTCGGTTAATTTATAATTTATTAACTCAGAGATTAGTGTTACCACCATTTATAGCGCATTAATGCAGAATGATGGAAAGTCATTTTAATTTAAAAGAGGATGGCAATTTAATTTTTAAGATGTTAAAACTGATATTTGACATGAAAATCTCTTAAAGAAGTACTTTTCCGTCGTAGAATCCCATTGATTATCATAAGCGTATGATACATATTGTGTGCACTTTGTTTACATTTAAATTTCTCTGTTGTAATAAGTTGTGCCCCTTTATAGTTCAATCACTGTATGACTACTAGTGATTATGAAAAACAAGAATTAGAATTGTGTGTGATTTTTGTTTAAAATCAATACAAGTAACTACTGATACAGTTTATTCAAGACAAGAAAAATATAATGGAAAGTCACATAATTATAACAGGACGCAGATGCTCTTATATAAGTACATCATGTATTATCTAATTTAAAATTACTCCGACTACATCAGAATGCACTCCAGCTCGGGTCTTGCGGCAGTGTAATAATGTATGATAATCTACAAAGACCATTTACTGCTAGCTGCACTTACAAAGTACATTATGGACCGAGCCGGCAAGACCCCCACATTATCTCGCGCTAGTTAAACGAAGAAGCGTTCTCTTTGATAATTCGATCAGAACGAAATTCCCTGCCAGCTCACGTTTTTGGCGCATACATTTACTGCATCAGCACTTTTCGTCCTACAAAGGTTGTATAATGCAATCTTTTACGCCGTCTTGCTGGGAAAGTTGAAAAAATGCTGAAGTGGAAGAACTTTCAACAATGTCAAACCTGTACAGCTATCTAACTATAATAAGTAACAGGTCCATGAACAATTATATATCGATTACATAAAAATCGTCCTTAATACATACATATGTAGACTCTCTTTGATAATATCCATACTTTTATCCTTGAAGCAAATAAAAAATGTATATAGGAACATTGTATTACGGGGTGTCACGTTTTACTATTGTGTTAAAACACTATAAAAGGCAGAATTGTGAAAATTTTATTGGTTGAAATTAATTTCAGTAAAGCGAGTGCAATCCGCATCAAAAACTTCTTCCTGTATTTCCTCGAATAAAGCAATATTTCTTTTCGAAGTCCAGAATTATACTTCTCATAACGATAATTGTAAACGGTATACGAAGAAAATGTCACGCGCTACAACATATAAACTGTAGGAGAATAACGTACAAATTTGGCTCATGTGGCGTTCCGGAAATTACTTTTTTTAACCGTCAAATATTCAACCTTGGTGGGAGATTCGTGCACGGCTGCCCACAGGGGTGAAAACCTTGGAAAGTATTTGATTACATAGCGCTTAAATCGCGGGAATTACACAAACTATCTCACTTACAGTAAGTTACGAGTACAGCGACAACGATGTAGCGTGTTTTGTGGTGTTATTTTACAACTTCAATACACGCGGGCTTATAACCTTTCTTCTCATATTTCACACATAAAATACGATTTTATATTTAGTGAAAGTAAAAAACTTACGATTATAATCTGATCTGCAATGCTGGCATCATTAAGCTTTGGTAAATTTTGTTTCAATTTGAAACATTTCATTTTCTTCGATAACCACCGCCAAAGGGTGGCCAATTTTCTCTTTGTTCGCCAAAGTTTGATTAACCACGATCAAACTCATTTTACCATCGGTATGCCGATCTTTGAAAATATAATGTTCTTCTGTAATATTTATGTCAAACTTATTACAGTTAAGACCAAATTGATAGGATAACAATTGCGCATTTTATATTTTTTACATGCCAGGGATGGGCTATGATAGGCTACGGTGGCCACGATCAAATTTCTCCCTAACCCACGATAGTGTGGTAAAGTACGTATGTTTTTAGTCATCCCTAGACATGTATGCCTCATATTTATCCTTCATATACCTAGACCAGGGGAGTACCGAAAGTGTTGTAGTCATAGCCCACCCCCCATTGTAGGTACTACAAGCCGCCATCCAATACTCGATATGCTCTGTTCACACAGAATTGCGTATTATGGCATATGTTGAAGTGACATGTGACAGCTTGAAGCGGTATATGGTATTTATTATTATATCGTCACACCAGCTTCCTTAAGGGAAAGAAAGGAGCAGTGAGTACCAAATATATCCTTAAAGACCTTACAGACATGTTTCTTCTACGTTAATAATTCTCTTCATATACGCGCGCCGATTTCGGCGACCTCTGCCTCCCCTATCAACACGTATCTGGCATAATGTAATATACAACATATTTCGACTAAATATAATGAACCTAGTAACATTTTCCGCTCGTACCCCACGTATGTTTGCGGTTCATACGGCGTGCGACGGCACGAGTGCGGTAATTACCGAGCCTCATTTATAATCTTTCCCTAAAATCTCGGCGTACACTCTGTTACATATGGACTGTTTCACGTTTGCAGAGCTTTGAGCGTTTTTTGCATTACATCCCTTTTATTTAATGACATAAATGCTTTTAACATGACCTAGTAAGCTACGATATAAATATGGGTGCGTGTTACGTTCTTTTTAAAATTTCGCATATATACATACATACCTACGTACATATTTTTAATGAATGTTTTAATGAACAGTTATGAAAATGTACGGTCTAGGATGATTGATCGAGTTAATTTAATTCAGCGACGAAGATTACGTCGTTCCATTTCACCTCGATATACTTATGAGGTTATATACGGACTTATAAAGGTGTTGTACGACCGCTGAATGATGAGTCGGTAGTTTTTTGTTAACAAAAAAACTCGTTTTGTAAATAAACGTAACATCTCGCCTATAATCGATCAACGAGACAGTGTTTTCTAGATATTTTCTTTTAATCAATTTTAAAAGCACAGCGAATATTTTCTTAATATGGTCTTCTTGTGGTCCTGAAATTCTTATAATCCCATAATTTTCAGTGGTCCTGAAACATATTGGGAATATCCAAATATGAAATGCGTAATGGGAGTGTAAAAAGGGCTACAATATCTGTACGTAGGTGCGTCTAGTTAGTCTAGCCATTATTTTCTACGTTACGTCCCTGTGGGGTGAGTCTGTACTTATTTATACATAGGTCGTATAACTCCTAATATATAATTTGGACTAATAAATGAATGAATGAATATAATGAATAATTTCGGATGGTATAAGTGCTTGGTGATTCAAAAATAAATCTATTCGCTTAATACATTCTAACACAGAAAAAATACATGTGCTCATCACATAAATATGTGTACTGAGTGGTACCACTCGTTCATCTTACAATGCCTAGATCAGCGGTTAAAGTCATTAACATCTGGACCAACAGGCTAGTCAAAAAGATTCATATTTGTATATTACATTGAATAGCAGTTGATTAAGTTTGGCATTCCCCACAAGAGGTCAGACAAGTGTGTATTATAAAAGAAATTACCATTGTTACACACCATTCCACTGTTAGTCACGTTCTCAAAAGTATTCGCGTGAATACGAATATGTACCTTCGTTTTCTTCGTCATTATCATAATTACATATCGAGGTTTGAACGTAATCATGCATATTGTGTTCATTTACGAAATTTTCTGTTATGCGTAATAATAAATATGAAGATATTTCAATTTAGTACTAGGTTTTAAAGTTGCCTTATTTGTGATAAACACCTACAGAATCCGTGTTAAAAATAAGTATGGAATCTATATTTTTTAGATTTTGTCTCCCCCCAATTATATTGGACATTAATAAATCGGATGTGATGTATGAGTTATGTCTATCTCGATATCTTTATGTATCACCGAACTCATTAATGTTTCATGACATCGTCCCAAATGCGACATGATTTGATGAGTTGTGAAATACATGCTTGCTTATTTGTGTCAAATTCATATCATATAGCACAGGATGTGTTTGTGGATGGGTCTGGTTATTTATAAACATTAGGAATTATTAATACGGTACATCATACATATAATAAAGTAACATTGCATTAGCAATATTCAATGCAATTAACGTTTAAATACAAGTATTTAAAAGCCAATTACACTTTTGAAAATAACCGTAGGTATCGCTTACAATAACAAATAATACCATCTGTTTGATGTATTTTTACGACAAAGGAAAAATCATTTATATTCATCATTAAAACTAAACGGTCTTAGTTGGCTATAGTATAAATACTATAATTCTTTTATGATCACTTCAATGCACAAATGCTATTTACTATCCACGCTTCACTTAACTCAGTACGATTTATCACAGAATAATAACTTAATTCTAAAATGACAGCCCTCAGACTGATTGTCTTTATCTTTTGACGAGTGACACAAAACCCTTTAGATGTACCTAAATGTAAATACAATGAGCTTCTAGTGTTGTCGGTTGTTAATTCACGTTTTAGGTTAAAATAATACATATTAATAATAACATTAAACCTAGAACTTACAAGCGACGGGACTCGTTACATAAAGAGCAAGAATAAACGCGGAATAAAAGTTATCGTTACATAAAGAGCAAGAATGAAAACGGAATAAATTTGCAATGCAAAATACATACGAATTTCTTCAAATATCAAAACAAATAATTTTCACGTTTATAATTTCTTTAATTTTTAATTCAAAAACCATATTTTTATCTCTCATTTGTATATATAGTTTTGAAATCTTTTAAGAATTTCAGACTAGTCTTTGTGCCTGAATTTTATATTTGCTTGCGGCGACCTCGTGGAAATCAATACAATATAGGTTCTTGACCGAGAGATGTTCCCCGTAATGGTCTTTGTTTTATGGTTACGGGTTCGTTATTTAAATGAAATAAAGGCAGGAAGCAAATTCTCATTTTTTTACTGTTCTTAATTATAAACTTTTCAATGTTAATTTTAATTAAATTTTAAAAATTACATTTAGTGTTCATTTTAAATAAAATATTTTTGTTGTAATTGACGTTAAGGTACATGGGCACAGATACTGACATTTTTAAATCTCTTTGTCGTATATTATACATTTTATCAAAACGATATATTTGGTGTTGTGTATAACATTCCCGCCATCTTACCGTTTTCCACCATGTTTTTACTTTTTCGCACGCTATGGACTTAAAATATTAAAAAAAGCAATATTTGTTATATATTTTGTGGATTATAGAACATGCCATTTTCACATTGAATTAAAGTCATAAAATTGTTATAAGACTAACATTTGCAAAAAGAATAACATATTTTTAATCATCTTCAATCCAGTTACGAGTCAAAGGCAGAGATATAAATATTTATTTTACGAAGGATTCATATCCAGATCCATACTTTGGGAACCCATTTTACCAAAACAAGGCAATAGGCTCAACCCCTATTCTGATGAGACATGAGAGTGTATTACACTCCTCTGCCTACTCTTTCGAAGAAATACAGGCCTGAATTAATGTAACGTTTACTTTTAATTATTTCTTATTGGATTGTTCAGACAAAAACCCAAAATCCCTAATTGAATATATAATATTGCAATGTCAAAACGAATTATTATTACGAATTATTCTCTATGTGATGGAATTCAGATTTAATAAAACCAGTTCAGTTCTATTGTAAAGCGCACCCGGGGCTTATATCGACTTTGGTGCAATGTAGACGGGGAGGAAAAGCCGTAGGAATAAAACTCTTGGCTCTTTGAGTAATAGCTTTTGGGAGAGAATGAATGACATTTTTTTTATATTTTTTCCTCTAAGTATTCGGCTTCGGAATATAAGCCCCTTTGGTCAAGTATTTTAGATTTTAAAATCACTTTAATTACTTTAAGTTTCTATTGAACTTTTACGTGTGGTTCAATCGATCACTCTTACATACATTATACAAAAAAACACGAATTTCACCTCCGAATTTCACACAAAGTGAATATTTAACACATCCATAACCGTATAACGAATTTCTCAAATGGTTATACGCTGTTTTTATGTAAATGACCTCTCTTGAGAGAGAGAAGTTAATTATTTTGAATAATGATGTGGTTTCCCTTTCTCAGGCCTAACACATCGAAGTGAATGTCCCGATCAGAATAATTAAATTGTTTGTACGCTCTGCAGTGTTCCCGTACAAAAGATGATTGAAGCGTTTAAAGTTATTCGAATTAGCTTAAATGCTTTTCCGACCAACTGTGCCATTGTTCTGCTGTCAACTAGTTCCTGTTACGTATTGTACATGGTTATATCGCATAGATGTATCGAGGTCCTTTGTTACATGATATTATGTCGGTAATAACTAACATACGGTATCTGAACTAGGTAAGTTCAATAAATATCATAATGAATAATAATTATTTATTTATTTGTTGTGTGTGTAAATTTTTAAACACATTTTAAACGCAATCAGATTAATAACACAGATTCGTACTTACTATGTATTATTTTGATCCTCTTCAACATGGTCAACCCTTTTATAGTTTGACTATCAGATACGGATCAGAATGCGAAGGGAATAATCTGAAAAGTTAAATATGTAGTGGGTTGGTAGGCAACCTTAGAGAACATTATTGACAACAATAATAAACAGGCAGGTATCCTCAGATTGTTTTCTTCTTTGGTTTAGAAAGCAATATTTAAAATTAAAATCACACTTTAGTATAGTCAGGAGCTTGTGCCACAATTCCCAATTCTCCGCTAGAAATCCACTTTATTGCGCTATTAATGCTCCTCCCCAACACACACATCGAAACATCCCACAAATATTTTTGCTAACAGGCAATAGAAACTACAACACCCGCTCAGAATTTAGAGATACTAACTTCTACTTCGTAACGCCAGGAAACTTTATACAATACTCTCAAAAACGTTCCTTATACATATAATACACGTCTTTTCGAATTCCCCAAAGCGTGGCAATATTTTCCGTTTGGCATAACATCGAGGTAACATCTCCCGCGAGCAATGTTACCACGTCATCTGTAAACCAATTCGATTCGGAGATGGCGTACGGGGGTTTAATTTTAGACAGATTCTCTGAAGCTTCTTTTTTTTTTTTTTCAACCCATTACAATTCCACTGTTGGAATACGGGTCTCCTCTCATATTAAGAGGGTTAAGGCC
>DWDT01005655.1:0-10267 GCA_018245595.1 Microceris scylla
GATGACGATCTGCGAAAGGCTGCAGGCAGATGCTGGATGCGACAAGCCGAGGACAGGGCGCGATGGCGTTCATTGGTGGAGGCCTATGTCCAGCAGTGGACTGAGATGGGCTGATGATGTGATGTGATGATGTGAAACCATAATGAGATCAGGGAGAGTTAATTTATGCAAAATTTTGTTGGTGTTCTTAGCTAGTCAATAATATCGATTCGTTCGTCTTATATTTTGACTGGCCTTTGATTCCGGGATTAGTAAAATGCATCCGCTGAACCGTGGGTCGTAGGTTCGACTCCCAATCAGGACTAATATAATTGATGTGTTGAACACATGCTCGTTCTGTATGCATGTGTATAGTAAGTATCTGTGTAAGTATACATATAAATATATTTGTCCAGCCGTAATTACACTGTCTTGTTATGAAACGGAATTTGAGATATCGAAATAACTCTTCGATCTCCATATCGGTTATTCCGATAGGTCAATTAATATTGCAATATTGTATCGCGACGCTAATATGTAACATGTTCATACGGTTCGCATGCGGGCAAATGTTGACGCAAATGTTACGAAAATAATACTGAGTTAATACGCGCTCCAGCGCGTTCTGCACGCCGCCTCGTGTGTGCAGTGTTGTGAGTTGGGTGGAGATAGATTAAAAAACCTAAGGAGTAAAGAAAAATTATAAAATTTGGACGATCCACGACCGGAAGGTGAGGGGCCGGTTAGGGCAGGCCTATGTCCAACAGTGGACATCAAAAGATGTTGATGATGATAATGAAAGAAAAATACTTCAGTATTGGGTAGTAAATCCTCACAAACATAACATAGCACAACGGTTTAAGAAATTAACCCTTGGAATCTTCTAGATATTAAAATCCTTAGTCAATATGTTAGGAGACCAAGAGTACCCCACTCAAGTTCGAGTTACATGTGCAATTTATATTTGCAAAATCAATGGTCAAAGTTTGAGCAACAGATCGAATGGATGAATTTCCTGAACTGTCAGCAAAATACGAGTCTACTAGTTTTTGTTTTCGATAAAACAATCATAATAAACATTGCATAATAAACAATCAATCAATCAATCGTTTATTTGTCAGTAAGGATTAGAAGTGATTTCGTTACCATGATAATGGTAATCATCATCATCATCAGCCTATCTCAGTCCACTGCTGGACATAGGCCTCCCCAAAAGGGGGTTCATGCCCGTAATCTCCACGCTGGGCATGCGGGTTGGAGATCAGGAACCACTAAAATGCCAACTAAAACTTCCAAATAAAGTAACCATGCTTGGCATTAAGAAATTTACCCCCTACTATACAGAACGTAGAACGTGATCGGTGGAAAGTAGGTGTGTAATGTCCTCTGACTACCATTTGGTCGAAATACAGGCGCGACGTTATGTAACAGTAAACAAAGCTGGTGAAGTGGGGTATTTTGATAATGCAACGTCGATGAGAGAATCCGAGATCGTCCCACGCGCCGCTTTATAACGCGAATTGATCAATTACGTCTGATCAAAGCGGGATCAGATCAAAGTAGAAGTAGATCACAATCGGAAATGTATAACGAAGTTTCCGACTGTTTGGTTTTATTACGATTGCTCTCACAGTCGTAATATTATTCAATTAGTGTTCTCGAATGAATTAATTTTGACGTTATGTTGTTTCAATTTCAAAAAATACATGAAGGTGAACATTTAGAGGTTATGATTAATGTTATATTTAAAAATTCCCTTACAATTGAATTAATGTTGTAGTTTTCCTTTATGTCATAGTTCAGTCATCGCGTTTATAGCTCTATGATGGCGACAAGTGATGATTGTAAACATTTTCGTCATTCCCATTGTAATTACGTTATATTCATCGTTTGAAAACAATTTATCATATAAAATTTTATTGCTAACTGCTTATATAAGATCTTATATAGGGTTATATAAGATCTTCATTGACACGTTCAGATATGCTTTTTTTTATTACTTCTACGGGTTTAAAGTCGTCACAGACGGAGCTGTATAATACTCGTTTATTTTAATTATGCTGTAATATTATAGCAAACGATTTCAATTCGTAGCTATGCTATAATATAATATGTATCTTCTCGATCATTTTGTGCGCAATAATATGTCTTGTTATACAGAGATATGTCTATCTCTGTTCACATAGATTGACGACGAAAGAAACGGATTTATATAGAATAGCTACGCGACACTCCGGCGTGTAGAAAGCATATTGTAATATGCCTTGCTGTAATATATATTATACTTTCATCTACGAACTCTACATGTGTAGATACATGTATAAAAGAACGATTCACTTCTGTGAACTCGTTAAATACAAGCGTTCAAAGCGCGAGATGGTTCGAAGACGAGAAATGAATTCAGATTGTACTGTTCGCGGAATTCACCAACATTCCCGAAATAGGATTGGCGCGAATGTAATATGGCCGGCGGTTATATTGTAGCTAATTGTGGTCAAGCTTTTGTAATAGAGTTCTAGAGTGAGTGTTACGCAGTGGTAGCCTAGTGGTTTTTGATTCAGCTCCCCATCCAGGAGTCTAGGGTTCAAATTCTAACGCAAACGTCTATTTACAAAATTTTATGCGTCATTAAAATTAATTATCATTTATTAGAAACGTCTTCATCAAATAGCGATGTGTAAATTTACCTGTTAAATGTTCAATAGATATATTTTTATAAGCCATTTCCATTTTTTCTTCGTATTTCTTATCGCATTCGTTACATTAGCATGAGTAATTTTTACTATTGACTATATCACCATTGGCTTCGATGATTCATATTTTTTTGTAATAATCACCAAACGACGATCGACCGCCTGATGGAAAGACGATATCGCCGCACGTGATTATCTTGTGTTCTGTGTGTCACCTTATCTGTTAAATTGATAAAAATATCATGTGTTATTCATAAATCGCAAGATTGTAACAATTTTTAATCATTTTTGTTCCTATCAATAACACATTAAATTATTGACGTAATATGACGATGACTGTACCTTAATGTTTTACACTCTGACTGTACTTATCAGTACCGACGAAAAGCCAAGTGTTTATCGATATTAAATAATAACTGTTTATTAAATAATACCTAAATAAAGTTGAGACTATTTGTAATAAGTATCTACTCTGATTTTACTTACTGGAACTGACGAAAGACAGATGTTTATGTATGATAAATAACTATCGTATTAAATATTTTTCTATTTTTGAAAAACGCTGAACTAAAACGATTTGGGTAACTATTCCTTAACAGAAAAAGTGATCAGGAAATAGTTGTTACCTATTTTTCGAATCATGAAAATTGATAATTTTCTATGATTGTTTGTTATTCAAATCAGTAAGTACGCTGTGTGGACTGTATCTCAGAATAATACTACCTAACAGATAACTAGTTATTTTCCCCTTGAGTTTATAGTTGCAACGTAGTCCTTTATTAACCACGCTCTAAGAAGGCAGCGCGGGCTCATCTAATCTAGTCCTGGCGCCACTTGGCTCTAATGATTCTCCTTTTGTTATCATTGGCATTACAATTGCTCATGTGCTCATGTACTGTTCCAATGTAATACAATAATAGACGACGCCGTTGTCTGAGATTAGATGATTTCCAAATGAAGTATCTTGTTCCCACACATACATATGTAAATTGTAAAGAAACACATGTAAATTGTAATGACGCACACACAGCTACAAATATCCGTAGGTACACTCATACATACATGTAAAACACACACACCTACATATATACCTATGTACCTACGCTGTATCTTAAGATTAAAACAGAACATGACCGAGGCGAAACCTTAAATCGTTATAGGCGCCTCGTAAAAATATTGTACACCGGAAATTTAGCCAAAGACCGCCATTAGGCTAATCTGGGTGGCGGTGACGTCACAGCGAAGGTGAGCAATGAAAAAACAAAACGCGAATCTCATTTGATATTATTCGCGTGGTTTATGTGCCTAAAGACGTATGTTACTTGATGGCATGTCTGTGCGTAACGACCACTTCACGGTGTCGTTGTGTCGTTTAGGCGCAGCAGAGTCTGATCCTTCGGGTGATCGTTGGGGTGGGCCGCTACGTTAGGAACGACGTATTGGAGCGCGACTTAAAAGTCGAACCCCTGGATGAGTTTGTGGCCCGGTTGGCGCGGCGTATGTACGACCGTGCCGACAACGGGCCTCATGCGCACCTCTCTCGCACCCATGCGGCGATACCCGCCGCGGTGTGCGAACGGCAAACTTCGTTGTTAATATCACAGTTACCGACTATTATTTCTAGACGATTCGCAATTACTTCAATCCATTTAAAGTAGTCTTATTACAAATACTTTTATTATGGCTGCATAGTAAAAAACTATAATTGAAACTAATTAGGGAAAGAAACAAAATACATTTTCTGCCCACCGGCTTCTACGCACTCAGTGTGGGTCCTCACACATCCATTGTGGCGATTAAATATTATTGTACCGTTGTTACCCGTGTCTACTAACCTCGATAGAAAATATTGAATAAACCCAAACGTACTTGAAAGCGAGCTTCTCCTACAGCAACCGGATTACAAGGATTGTGTCCTTATAATTATTTACAAAACGTACAATATTTTTAAATATTGTGATCTCGCGTGTGATGTGGTGTGATAATGCATTACATATCACATGCAAAATAAGAATATCAACGTTAGAACTAGAATCACTTCATTTCTCGGAGGTGGCAGATGTTTCGTTTCCTATCGTTTTTACGTAGGAAATATATAATTACAAGTACTTTGCATTATGTCATTTACATAATCATCATCATCGTCATCATAAGTCTATTCCTGTCCACTGCTGGACATAGGCCTCTCCAATGGCACGCCACTGAGCTCGATCTTCAGCTTTTCGCATCAAACAACTGCCAACCACTTTGCGTATATCGTCACTCCGCTTAGCTGGAGGGCGATAGAGGGCGAGGCAGTACGTTTGCCAATTTCAATTACATAATAAATTCCTTGAATTTTTTCTAAATATTAAAATTTAAACAAATGGATTCAGCATGAAATGGTGTCAGTACAAACTCAGCTCTCATGTTTCGCAAATCAAATCACAATAGTGTAATTCAACAACGTTCACTTAAATCACGTAGGACATTGGAACAGAAGTACCGTTTTAATGTTCGAGTACGGTCTCCCTCGTCAATATTTATACCGTAAGCTTAACAGTAAATCCGATATATGGACCTTAAGGGTCTGAAAACACTAACAGTATCACTGCGTATTTGTTACATACAAAACAATACATAGAGAGATGAAAGCTTAAGTATCGAAAGCCCATGCCTAGTGGATTCCCAACCGGCATGTCCAGGGTGGCAAAAGGGTATAAACAAAAAACCCCAGGGGAAGGTTCCCTTGAGAGTTTGGACAGAGGTATGTCTAGTGACTGGGTGAAAATAACAGTAGCGGAGAAAACATTAAATATGTACGAGGCTTGCTAATTATTGTGTTATGTGCATGTAAGTACACTATATTTTGCCATTATAAAAAGAAGCAATGCTATCGGATAAAACAAACTTTGAAACATTAAAGCATATACTTCGCTTCCGTCGCATTTCAATCGCCAGATTTATTTAAAATATAAATCTATGAGATAGTACGCGGTAAAACAAACACGTTGCAACAGTGGGTGCTTGTAATCGAGTTTTTAAGTGATATCTTTAAAACGGTTAGCTGGCACTTTTTGCAGGCGCACTTCCTGGGCCCGATTGGAAAGGCTAATTAGGTTTTTATCATTTAACTAATTGCGCCTTCAAGGCAGCCATTCGACTGAGTCTTCCTTCTGTATTTTCTTACGCCACTTTTTATACATGTCACAACAGAATGTCTCCGCGCTTACGTAATGCAGAGATACGATAATGGCAAAAAGCGAATTGATTTCTCGCTAATTTAATACTCGCCTATTGTTAGAAATGAATTGTTGAATAATTCATAATTACTATTTAATTACTAATTACATCAAAGGACTTGAACAGAATCACTTTTCTTATAAGATATTCTTACTTTTAACAAAATATCACATTTAAAGGCAGCCTAGATATTTTAAGCGATCTTGTCGGTATAAGTAAAAAACATGTCAGTCATATGAATTATAATATGCTTTGTAATGTACAAATGTATCTTAGATGTAGGTATGTCAACTGTTCTATTATCAAGGTACGAGTTCAAAATGTTCCAATTTAAAAACATTTTTAGACAACTCAATATTTATGAGATCGCAATAACCGGATATTGATATTTATATTTAATAAAACGTATGCTTCAATCTACATATGTATACTATCAACTAATATGTAATTACGGAATGCTGTACAGTTCTGAAACGCGCCATTCAACCGAAGCAGATTCCAATTTTACGAGCATGCCGTCCGCGCAGCCATTTACAGCAATCAGGAGCGGTACTAGTTAACACTAGTAAGTGTCGCGTGTAATTTATGTGATAATAGCATCTTATACGTTGCTTTGCTTCGGATAACTTCACTCAATACTCTTAAGAATTTATCAAAATTGCACGGTAACCATTACTTGTTCATAGGAATGTTAAATGCCTCAACTCAAACGATAAATAATGGAGTTGTAACTGTATTACACTAATAATAATAGTTTCTGATGTTCCTCGTTTGTAGTGTGATACACAGAGAGAAAAATTGAAGAAATGACCGAAATAGTTCAGGTGGCGATGGTCTCGAACGGCGCCGGCAAAATTCGCAATAGGGGGAATCACTATAAAGTTTCCTCGTCCGAGAATAACAATATGACCTTAGGTCTGCACTCTAACTCCGGAACGTGCAAGTTCAACGGTATGATGAATGAGTCTCATAGGATGCGGACCATTTGTCGAACCCTGAAACGATTATGTGTGACCAGTCGTAACTGACTCAGGGTAGTGCGTGGTGATCTAAAATCGTCATCTGAATGAAAAAACGACTGCAATTTTCACATACTGTGTTACGTGTGAGGCTGGCAGGAGATCTATGTAATCGTTGTGTACCCACAAAGTTGCAAAGTTCGCTCAGGAATGAACTCGAATTCGAATTCGAAATGTGAAAAAAAAATATCTCGCAACTATCCAAACCTACTCTCATCCCATTATTCATTGGCAAATGGCATAACATCTTCGTCGCTAGGGAATACCGCTAGCACATCGTCAATCACAATATATTCGAATTACTACAGCTGACATCGGGACGCAAAAGATGTTACCAAGTTGCCTGCTATAGTGATATTTTCAATAAAACAAACATTAGTCCGCTGAAGCCCAGTTGTTGTTGTAATTTTGAAATCACGTTAAACGCAGGCAAGCGGACAAAGAATATTGACTGTGACTTGAAATCGGTTTTTTCTAGTCACGAGCGAATATGTTATTATCTTTATTAAACCCTATTAAAAGGGAACTGTATGTGCCGTCATTATTCTTGTACGTTACTTATATATCGCTAAGATCTTCAAAGTGCGTTTCAAAGTTTCCTGCGCTGGTCTATAAGCGATTTTCTTCTATTTATCTTTTCCACCTGTTACAGCGCAGTGTTATCTTACAATTAGTAAAACAACCCTGATCTGTAGCTCCGTCAGCCTTTACCAACCTCACGCAGGTATTTTAGATGAGTCACCATCCCCCGACATTATACATTCATAGCATTTTGCAGTAAATAATCTGCTTATCGCTGATATATTGCATAAGAGGTAGACTTACTCATATAACTATGTACATATTAAGAAAATCTTAATTGGAGATAACAAAAAGAATATAGCCACGTGTCATCAAACGCTAATACTTCACTTTTTTATTGATATTTATTATCAACAATATTCTATAATAAATCCTGAAAGGAGACCCGTGTGTGACAGTTAGTCAATAAAAGGTGTGATGATGACAATATGTATATGAATTACTTTTTAATTAGATAGATGCATGTAATACATTCCCTATGGCTGCTTACATATTGTAAATGCAGGATTGAAGTTACACATACATGCAGTGCGTATGCAGTGTACAAGTACATATGTAAGTATAAGGTCAGGAAGTGCATGAAACTACTACTTCCGGAAGTGAGTATACAAGTGACACCAAGTGAAGTACAAATATTCCGATTTGGGTGTTCGCGACGAGTGGCAGCCGCGGCCGATAGCTAACGAGGTATTATGAAGCAACACGTGGCGCGATACACATCAAGGATCAGAACTATTTATGGAAACTTAGCGAGGAAATCAGCTGATCACGCCCTCTTACAACCTTACTAGCTATTATTACTGAGTGCTGCGTTTTCCGATATTATTTAATTTGTGATTTTCGTAAGAAATGGAACTGGAGAGAAAACAGACAATCTGTCAACGTACCATCTAGAAAGTGCTTAACTGATCCGATCTTTATATACATAAGTACATTTTTATTTGAACAAAATTGGTAAGAATTTACTTGTGAACAAGTTCAATTATTGCTTTAAGTTATTGTCATAACTAATTTCAGATTGAGGAAATAATAAAATATATAAATAATTAACCAATTTTATTGTAACGACGTACAGATAATGATGCAGATAATGTACTAAAAGTTAGAAAGCACCAGGAACCAGAACCAGCTAGTCATCACATCACTCTCCACATCAATCATATACTCATAATTTTTGGATGCATCGCTCCATAATTTTATTGTATTATTTTATTATTCTATAATACTGAATACGCATCATTGTTATCACTCCCTTAAGTATGTACCAAATTTAACCTCAATCGGTCAAAACCTTTTAGATTTGACCCTCAGAAATCAAGCTAATAAAAAGGGTTTAAAAATAATTAGTGATTGTTGCGTTAAGGTGTACGTATATTTTTATTTTCCTACTTTTATTTTCATACGTTTCTCTTTGAAAGCGCCATGTACGCTAGTTACCATCTCCTGTAGCCCCTCCTCAGATAAGGCCAGTATTACCTGATTACCAGCATAAAGAAAACATTTGACAAGTAACCCATTGTTGCTGCTCATTCCATACTCACTTTCGCACAAGATCGGTCGACATATGTCCATGAATTGGTTAAATAAACATGGTAACACCGATATATGATGTTAAACCATAATGGGTAATCATCCTTTGCCTAACACAATACTAGACCTGACCTTTTAATAAGCAGGAAACAACTTTACATTCTTATACATATAGATTGTGAAAACATAGCTTAAGGTCTAAGTGAAACGTCACTATCAGTTGTTAAGATTCCAGGATTGAGAATGTAGTCTAAGGCCAATTAATAAACTAGTAGATATCTTTAGGAAGTGGAAATAGGACAACTTTTTGTAGGATAACCTTTTATCTAAGACCTTAGAGCGGTGCGTGCTCGACAACGAACCTGCAAACGTATATTACCCTAATTTACTTCCGGTAGCTACAGAGTAGTAAGTACTCTAACACTACCTACGTCTATTACAAGTTACTATTACCGCGTATTCTTTGGGTTTTTATCTTCGTTTAACGGATATAATTATTATGTCTTATATAACCAATAGATTTAATATATTACCTATAAAACCTGTGATAGTCCTGTGGTTTAGAATCAAGCCTCCTACGCGAGGATCTTGGATTCAGGTACTGGCGTGCACCTTTTTGATTCGACCTTGTTGTATTAAAAAAACATTGATTTTGTAAAATATTTTACCGTATGCAAGTTCTCTCTCAATCGAACTAACAAACTTCAATCGGAAATGAAAGATACTAGAATACCAAGATTGCCGAAAGCAAAAGACGTAAATATCGCATGAGCGGTAGCATTTGCCGGCGGACATGAGCTGGGCTAAAATTGTAGAAACATGTGGGATAATAGTTTTGAACACGGTATCTCAATCACACACATACACTATCAGCCCGTCATCGTCCACTGCTGGACATCTCAATCGTATCTCAATGGCTATTCCATTTTTAATAATTAACGTCGAGACTGCCGATGAAGTACGGGCCACTTTTGAAATATTATCTGATCAAGAGCCTATTCCAGTTCAATTCTGAGACATATTTCACGTGATGTACGGATAAATATGTACTACTTGATTAAATACTAGGCGATATATCGGGTGTGCTGAATTAGGGATCATATCATCATCATTATCATCATCATTATCATCATCATTATCATCATCATCATCAGCCTATCTTAGTCCACTGCTGGACTTAGGCCTCCCCCAAAGGGGGTTTATGCCCGTAATCTCAGTTAAGGATCATATAGTTAGACGTAA
>DWDT01005656.1:0-10267 GCA_018245595.1 Microceris scylla
GCCCGATGCATGGCAATAGGCTCACCACCTATTCCATGGGACTCAAACGTAACTGGTGAAACGTGGCAGTGTTCTGCATTCCTCTGCCTACCTCTTCGGGGATTACAGGTGTGACGTTACGTTTTTACGTTTTTAAATATTTAGGCATGTCATTTTTTTAAATTCTACTTGTTCTATAAGCCACAAAATATTGGCCTAATAGAATTTCAGCATAAATTTATTGCGGCAACGGTACATTCGTTTTCTTTATAAGATTTTCATTCGAAAATGAAAATTAGAAATAAAACCGCAAATCATCTATTAAATTCAATATCGCGCGGACTGCCAGTCGCAAAAACAGATTGAGATAAATCGTCGGGGCTCATCAATCAGTGCCGTGATCGATCTGCGAAATAATGGTAATCTTAGTAAAAAGTGAGTTATATGTTGGAGAAACTTTTTTGGACAGGTGCGACACTGAAAAGTAAATCCAACTGTTTTTAGCATATAAACCAAGTTTATACATACTCGTATACTAATTGCGTACACATTTTTATAATTCTGTCATAATTATATGGTCACGTCGGCTTCTATACGGTGTAGGCAGATAGCACCGAATGCTAACTCTATAACCTTACAGTCTTAACATACTTCATATTCAATTCTACATAGGTATGTTATATGTAAATACGAATATTTTCTGCATTTTTTACAAAGTTTTGAATTTTAAGAGGTATAAATTATTTGTATCATCAACTAGAATCTGATAGAAACATTTGGAGTTAATGATATAATAATAGATATTTCTTACTTTTATAGTAAGGTAAAACGGCCCTCCGACTTGAAAATTCTTTTTGTAATTTAAACGTTTTCAATCTAGTATCGCCTTTTTACTAAGTAGCAGGCTCGCGTTTGGCTACAATCTTATCTGATGGAAAGCTAGATTCAGTCAAGGATGTAGCACGCTTGCTGGAAATTGCCTATTCACTCTTATTTTGAATAACTCCAGGATATTCTTGAGTTATATCGCTACAAAATAGCATAAATAATATCATCCCACAAACGACTTAACTCATGGTATCCCCAATCCTACAAGTAGCGATACAGTAATACTTATCCAGAGTAGGTCCGAGCGTTCCAGCATGTCAAGGCGAACAAAATATCGCGTAGCTTATAATATACTCGGGACTGAGCTCGGCTGGCTACACAGCCAGGACTGTGTTCGTGGCGCAACGATCCTTTGTGCGAATGAGGTTAGTATTTGGATTGATGACTGAATTTTTTATTCGAATGGTCGTAGAACTTAGATTTTCTTAGTAAATATATATGTTTTAATATAGTGATATTTTATTTTGTAGAGGGTGGTGCCGGAGATATTAATAGACGAGTCATGATAACTTTTATTATCGACACAGTAAATCTGTGACGGTACGTTGATAGTCAAACGCATTTGTTAATTTGACTACCTTATTGGTCAAATTTTCTAACTTAGGGTTCCTAGTAGTAGCTTAGAGTCAATATTCATGCCTGGTATATGGCAATAGACTCACTTATTATGCTACTGTGAGAAGTAGAATATAAAAGGTGAATCGTGGCAGTGTATTACACTCCTCTGTGTATCCCTCGGGAAATACAGTCATGAAGGTCAAAATATATAATTATTTTAACGACGATTTGTTAAATTAAAAACCTCATCATCATCATCATCATCAGCCTCTAGATGTCCGCTGCTGGACATAGGCCTCACAAAAAAAACCTTATATTGTTGGTACCTATATTCATATGCCGTGTGTGGGAGAATGGACGATGCATACTTACTAAAGTTATACGCTATACATAAGAGATAAAATGCAAAATGACTTTCATAAACTGATTTTTTTATTAATAATTATCCAAAAGTAGCTTATTATTTTAACAAGGCTTATTCACCGCATTTTTGCCGAGACCAGCGGCATTTATTACAAATAAAGCTCTAAAGTGGGCCATCAATACGTTTTTACATCGTTCAGACAATATCTTTTTAATTTACCGCTGTGTACAGAAACATTTCTCATACAATTACGACTCATTTCGGGCATTAAACTAAATATACAAAACAGATGGCGGGCGGGAGTGGTTTATGGCTTAAAAATTTTTTTTGAAAGTTGAATTACGATTGCGAATGTCTGTTTTTATTACATCTAAATGCGTTTGTGGCCATAACTTGATCGTTTTACGACTCCGCTGCCGTGCTCACAAATTTACAGCCGTGTACCCGCAAATTTTCAATATTGTTCATCAATTTTATACGTGGATAAGGTGCGATATATGTACATATATATACAGGTATAAAATATATTTATACATTCCTGTAAACGCATGTTTCGTGCTCGTCTGGGGAGTTTCGCTCACATGCGCGGATATTTTTCGTAACCTGTTTTGTGTCGGTAATGGATTGTGTCGCGCGTAACTCGTAATCTGTATTACTTAAAAACACACGTGAAAATTCGCTTGTAAAAGTATCATAAACGTTAGTTGTTGCTTAATTAAATTTTATACCAGCGTTGTAAACGTTTACGTACCTTGTTAAGCGTTTGTTAAGTTCACCAATTTGTTCAATTTATTTTATTGACTTATAAAGAACAAGAAATTGTTAGTTAAGTGACCATTTAATTCTTGACTTTTCTTTTAAAAATATCATTAAAGGAGATTTTATTTAGAAGAAACGATTTTTATAGAAGAGAAGAGAGTTTATATAGCAATTTATGTAATAAGTTTTTATATAGGTACTAATTATATGTAATACACATGTCTCCACGTCCGTCATTCAAAAGACATCACAAGTGATTCTGAGACATTGGGTATTGGATGGAGTGCTCGTCATTCAAAAGGTGACTGTTTAAATGTCTGAAATACAGAAAATTGCTCAGCAGTTTAGTTATTAATAAAACCCCCTTGAAATAGTTTAGTTTCTATTGAAACATTTAAATGATGGCCGCCAAATCTAAAAGAAAACCTTGTTACATTTTACAGTTATTACAAATTTCACACTAACTGTAATAATGTGTTCCGATAAGTAAAAGGAACGCTTAAGATAATAGCCCGTAAGTTGATCCTAATTTATTCTGAGAATTTGAAAATAATTAATCTGTAACTGTGCTTATATTTAGACCTATATAACATTTGAAGTTAGTTTTAAGTAATTTGTAGTTAATAACTTAATATTTGTGGCCTCTACTTACTTGCAGCATTGAAGTAAGTAAAATATTATAGAGCAGTTTTATAATATACTTTAATCTCAGTCTCTAGCTGATGTAACATGGGAGTGTACTACGCTCCTTTGCCTACCTCTTCGGTAACAACAGGCGTGACGTTACGTTGCTACGTTTGTTCTCATTCTCAGACTACGTTATTACTTCATTCCCCCGTAGACGATCGACAGCTGTCGTGGATCGATACAGATGAGACGATTTCTCTTAATTTAACTCGATCTGCTACGAGCGCTACGGAGACAGCTACAAGCGCTACGAATCTACGGAATGAAGATTGCTTCGTAACTCTTCGTCACAGTTATAAATGTCTAATTAATTTAGAGACAAATTTTTACTTTTCAATTTTTTTTTAAATATTTATCTAGTTATTGACTTAGGTACTAGGTGGACTTAATGCTAAGGAGCATTTACTCCCAGCCTACCTCAGGGACCGACAGAAATTTATCTTCATGAAGAGGAAAAGCTTTGAAAATTCATTAAAAGTTAACGACATAATAAATTGAAGAATAAACAACCCAATAAAATTCACTACAAATTGAAAACAATGTTTATGATAACCACTTCTAACATCTTTTGGTGAGCACACATAACACAGGCGTGTTAAATGATCATAGTCTGAAACTACACTGTGGAGTCTTCCTCCCGCTGTGCAACGGTTGTGATGGCGAGAATCGTGTGAAAAACACCTCTTGTTCGCTGATAAACAGTGAAATGACTTGGCATCACGCGATCCGGATATTACACACTCCAGCTCACTGCCTGTGTCTGGGTACTGAGTGACATTACTCTGAATTATATTCTCCATAAACATGACGACATTACATCTCTAATTTACGCTTACACTTGTAGCTTTATGGACATTTATGTGAATTAAAAATGTGACCTTGTTCAGTATAACACAGTAGTAAAATATTGACTATCAAAAACTTGGTTCTATAGGTTTATAATAATTACCTGTTGAGCTCGGTCCTGATTGAAAATATCTTATTTCTCTACTTATTGAGTGACATGTTCCAAAAATTTTCGGAACCTTACATTGCAATTTGATTTAAAATATCCCTTAAATTTAAAACCGAAAAAAACCTATAGACATAGCAAATGAGATTTCTACAAAAAGGCCTTTTGGTCAACGTCCAGTATTGGCTTGTCTGGCCCAAGATAAAATTTTATTTAGGTATATTTACTTAGTAAGTAAGGAAAAAGTGAGGTAAAAAAGTCTTACCACCTGCTAATAACGAACAAGCTGAACGTGTATGCAAGGCTTCTCGTTTGGAATTGCAGATTTATAAAATAACCATCAGGACGCGATACCGACGGCTTACGAAGTTAAAAACACAAAAACTGAATGACCTTTTAAGTATTACAACCGTTACATTAACTAACATCTTAACAAAGTAACTTATATTGTAACATAAGGGAAATAATAGGTACATCAAGCCTGTAATTCCTAAAGGGGTAGGGAGAGGAGTGTAGTACAAAAAGATAATAAAGGACATTTAGCGATTGGTGCTCTCTACCTGATGATATAAAAAATACTAGTCATATCTATCACTCTTTTCATACGCAACTAAAGGTATCAAATAATACGTAAATATGTCAAAAAGCAAGAAGAAATCTTTTCATATACTCGTTTACGATCAGACAAGGTTATTGAAGCTACATACTTGGGGAAATAGTTGTGTTAGCGAGAGACAGGCCTGCTGAATTGGCTTGTTGACTTATCGAAGTTCGCGTTGGGGTCGCAAAAACCTTACTTTATTTGCAGCTAATAACCAATGTAACATTAGAAGTTGATCGTGGGTGAATAGGGATTTGCCGGGTGCGCGTGTTATTTGTTACACCATTCAATCATTTTCAATCAGAACAAATTGCGACTAAACACTTCCGTATATATTAAGAATAAACATATAATGTAACTCATGATTGGACCCGTTGATATACCGTTTGTGTAATGCTAGTAATCGTACAATCGTATTAAGCTGACGTAGTAGTATTGATTATAAATAAATGCCTCCCGTGAGACATCTGTACACACGTCCGTCGTCGTCGGGTCTAAGGGAAGTAACCAGGTAGAGGGAGAGAGAGTATTAACCAGAGAGTAACTAGGTGGCTTATAAACTACACATGCGTAATAATGTATGTACTTATGTAGATATTTTATTTGTCTTTTATACCAAGACATAGAATAAATATTTTTGTGCTAATCACACAAAATAAGAGTATATTTGTCTTGGATGGGTAACAACTAGACTAACGGGCACGCAGATTATATAACAAAGATCTATTTTAAAGTTGCAGATTATTTAATTAGAAGACAGACAAGTAACCTATCAAACAGAATTTGCTCATAACGTCATATATTGTAGGTAGTTCTTTTATTATTATTTGGTAATAAATTCTGTTACATTAAAAAATAACTAAACATCGTACTAGAAAAATAAAAAGCAAGGATAAAAAGGACGATTTCGTTCAGTTTCTCACCGGATCTCCCCGGTTGAGGCACGTTCCGACCCGGGAGAATATCAAGAAATAAAGTATAATTTGACTATTTGTAAGTGCCCAAGGCCTGTATAAATAAACGTATTTCATTTTATTTTGGACCTGATGAGTATCTGTATTATAAAATAAAAATCTAAATGAGAAAAATCGATAGTAGGTATCCGACCAGAGAATCGACCCTTGAAAACTCTCAATCACAAATTGCGGTTTTTTTTATTTAGCCATTGTATTTGGCTGCAATCTCACCTCCTGGGAAGCGAGACGTAGTCAAGGATGTAGCTCACTTGCCTAGGAAGTGCCCAATAAGTGCTTGGATCTACTTGCAGGCTGAGAAAGTCGAAACAAAGATACAAATTCAATTTATTTCATATTTTTTACATTATAATGTATGTAGCTCCTGACTCTTCAAGGTCAAAGATAAAATGTAAAGTTACATAATACTTATCTATACTAAAAAGAAACATTACATTAAAAATGAATATGCCAACTTTAAAAAAGCGACGAAAGAAATACTATAGAGTAATTTTATATTATTATTATTGTCATCTTTTTCATCTTTGTACAGTTTATTATAGTTTCGTTATAATAGTGGCAATGGACTGTGCATATTTGCCAAATAACCGACAACCGGTGAACTAGGCGTGTTCTGGAGGACGCCCTCCGGTCCGGAGGAATGATGATTTGCGAAAGGCTGCAGGTGGATGCTGGATGCGACAAGCAGAGGACAGGGCGCAATGGGGCTCGACGGGCGAGGCCTATGTCCAGTCATAGACTGAGATAGACTGATCTCGATGACGATGTTATAATATCATGATAAATAATATAAATAGAGACATGGTTAAAACATATACGTATAGGTGAGTGTAATCTGCAGGTGTTTTTAGACGTACAGATTAGTCTTATCATCTGCCTGTGTCAGTTCTCATGAGTTGTTACCCATAATCCTCATGCTGGGCGTGCGGGTCGGTAAAGCAGATTATACTAACTTGGAAATCAAATTTCTCTCAATGTACAATTGGCCCAAAATTTGCTAATTTTTCAAACGGACAAAACGATCTACATGACAATCAAGTTATAGAGGGATGCGGGACGAAGACGTGAGTTGATTGAAAACGGTAATTACCTCTGGCTTCGGTTCTTGCCCGAAGCCTGAATTTCGCTTAGCAATCGAATTTTAATTTTTTGCTCCTCCTCGACATGTCGGCCGGGCGGCGCTACCCTTTTTACTTTTTCCTTTGAGATCGAAGATACGTTTTAATTAGCGACATTTGTAAGAGCTTCCGTTTTTGTTCTTTTACGGATTATATTTCAGTTTTTATAAAAGTAGACTAGCCTTTTCTTAAGGGCATCGAAAGCGTATTTTTAACAAATTGTAATTATACAGGAAACTTGAGAAAGGGTTATAATAATAAATACTTAAGCAGTACAAAGAGCAGCAAAAAGACTCTTGAGTTATCCTTGAGATTTTCAAGAATCATAAAGGTTGAGACGAATATCTTATGATCATCTTAAAATTAGCGCGGCAAAGGTAAAAGTTTTGTGAATAAACATTTTCTTGTTCATTGCACTAGTCAAAACCTGCAGATTAAGCTTTTCAAATCCTTCAAATCTCTACAGTATCGTATCAACGACACTTGTTAGCTACTAATATTTTCCATTTTGAACACCCGTTCGAAATTTCAGTCTCCTGCTAGTCAATATTCTCACGTGTTACCCTGTTATATATGTGTGGATGATTTTATATGCCTGTATATACATATGTATATATGAGTATATACCCGAATACGACAAATATCGAATACATCGTACATACGTAATATCAATTATTTTAATAATATTACCAAATCAGGAACACAATTTCAGTCACATTTATACGTCAATGAACGGAATCACTAGATATTTTCACCACAATGGCCGTATTGACTTTATAATAATTAGCTGCATCAAAATCTTCAATCCATTTATCGTTTCACTGTATTTCATGGGTATGGACACCTCAGAATGAGAAGGCATTAGGTCATAGTGTGCCGCCCCCGTCAGGTACGGGTTTCCAGAAATAACTTACCAAGCATTATAGTATAGTTTTGTGCTTTAATTTCCATAGTATTTTATGCCTTTATTACTTTATTAACTAATATTCTGCCGTTGGACCTAAGTATCTCTGAAGGCGACTCACAGAACAAATAATGGTGTTTATCACTGGAACATTTCTCCCGAGTAGGAAGCGAACTCATTTTCTCGCTAACTAACCACTGGACCAATGGACTCTTCAAACAGTTACATAATAATAGTGAGAGTATAATAAATTAAAAGTGTATGATAAATTAAACTTGGCTTAAATTTGATCCGATACATATCGATGTGATTTAAAATAAAATTGAAATCAATCACTACACCATATTTATTGGTTAACATTACTTGAAATTTATTTTGAGTAATTTTTAATTTTGCCGGTTCATGTTTAATATATTAAGTATTGAAACGAATACAGTCAACATATACCATTTATAAGTTTTAATTAAAGATTTGTATTCAAAAGTCGATCTTTAACCCGCCTGCCCAGCGTGGAGTTTACGGGCATAAACCCCCTTTTCGGCGAGGCCTATGTCCAGCAATGGATTAAGGTAGGCTGATGATGATGATGAATCAAAAGTCAATATTCTCGTAATATGTACTTTATATAATTTGTTTCTAACGGTCAGTCTGTCATCTATTGTAAATACATAACGAACAAGATATTCACATTAATTGAGGTTAATAAAGGATAAACTCCAGAACTTATATATGTAAGCTGTAAATGTATATCTATCTGCTAGATACAGGTTTGCCCATAACGATGCTTGAGAATTATATTGCAATGTAATCGTACAAGAGAAGCTTACGGGCTACAGAAATAGCAAATATATCAATAATCTGTTACTCGTATATTAGTAATATGTACCCTTAAACAAAATCAGCCTACACAAACGCCCACACACCCGTATAAAGTAACTTATATGCAGTACATACATTTTTGTTTCAATCCTTGCAATAGTGGAGTTATTCGGATATCTGCATAGGTACTCATATCTTCAAATAGTGATAGGCACTTTCAGAGTGAGAGAGGAGAGGAGTGGTCACCGCCTACCCCTTAAGGTACTTGGTATAATAATAATTATTATGTTAGTGCGGTTTATAGTTAATTGCGATTAATCAAATTATGTATATTCAAATGAATAATGTATTGCACTAATTGCACCGCGTTTAGTGTATGTTTTAGCGCGCGGGTTTGTCGGCGGGATAACAAATAATTTAAATTAGTGGTTGTTGAATGCTGATAATAATATTATAATAATTTAAGCTGTAGACATTTGGTGTTTATGAATGTGCACTGAAACTGCGGTTCAGTACACCTGCATTGAGGGCATGTGCCGCGGCACATTGTGGGTGGACATTTGTGGGTACAGTAGGTATAGTAAAATGTTTGAAAATTATTATTCTTGAAATAAAAAAAAATAAATTGAATTCCTAATACATAGTTATACAGATTTATAATGTTACACGGGTTTCTCACAGATATACGTATTTGTTCCAGGCAGGAATCGAACCCACAATACTTGGGTTAGCAGTTCGCTAAAAAACCCAGAAACCGACGTTCATAGACTGAGATATCTACAGTTTACAAAAATGCAGACACGTATTACAAAATAGCGTGAAAACCTTCGAGCTTGCATTATTGTGTCCATTTCTTTGACGCAATAGATCGCTGACCGCAAATTGCTTTGAAGAATTCTGTCCGGAGCTGGGAGCGATCTCCGCTTGAATCGTTATTCCGCTGCTGTCCGCGTTCCGAAAGGATATCGACGTAATACACGCCATTATGCTCAATGCGAATTTCTCGATACAAGCTGAGGATAGTTACCCGACGAGCTCACTACGTCGCTCGTTACATTCACGCCCTAACATTTTTCTCATCTGTTTCTTATTTATTGGTCTGTCTCAACGCCTTTTTATCAATCAAACCTGGTTGATTCTGTGACTGCCATTGACGGCAACTATTGTTGCGCTGTCATTAAGAGGTAATAATTAAGAGAGAAATATATATAAAATATACAGCTCATTTTCGACTAGAGTGTAACATCTTAAAAACATTGTTTTTCAGAAAATATTTCAGACAGTTTCAAATCATAATTATTCTATGAATATGATAATATTGAATGAATTATGAACTATTCTGTGATATAATTATAAATGTACCGGCTTAATTCACTTACGTTTTTCATGATGGCCCGATTAGTTTCGACATTTAATAGTATTCTATGATATTTACCTACTATATTATTAATATTTAACGCTAATTTTGCGATACATCGTTTGACAAGATCGATATCTCAGCCGACGTGGTCCATGGAAGGGGTTGCCACTCGCACCATATGTTGTGTGCTCACAGGGCATGTCATATTACAAACAATGCAACGCTAAAGGAAAACACCTGTACACAATGCAGTTGTGCATGTCTTGTTCAAAGGTTCACATTCAGTTAGCAGTTAAAGTTAATG
>DWDT01005657.1:0-10266 GCA_018245595.1 Microceris scylla
CGACCCGGGAATCGAACCCGGGACCTCCCGATCGGCAGTCGCACATGCAACCAACACGACCAACGAGGCAGTCGCTTTAAAATATCATAGTTAAAACTCAGTACAATTGCGTTACTGGCAGTTTCGAAAGTTTTGAAATACCGTCTAATGTTAGTCTATAATTACAGTAGTTTAACTAAGCCACATTGTTCGTAGGCAGGCGATGTTAATCAAGCGATCGTAAATTGTTTGCAAACTACAACTAAGAAGTTGGAAATGCTTTTATAGCGTAAGAGAACTTCCATTAAGGTCTGCTCCATCTGCGATATTTCATGCGATGCGATCCACTATCTGCGATATTTCATGAATAAATTGCAAAGATTTACTTGTATCGTATATTGCGTTGATTTTAAATAGCCTCAATTTTTAAATAAGAGGCGTCCTAACGTCTTATTCACTGGGGATTCTGTGATTAATTTTGATTAAACGTGTTAATTTATCTGAGAATGGATTCAGGTGTCACAAACTGAATATCTCCTCTTTAGCTAATTTTACAACTTCTTAAATCTCTATTAACTAAATTAGCGTTACCGGCTTCGCTACATATAAAATTAATAATTTTATCGCGTTTATAATTAGGACCATAGTTTTATACTTCTTAAAAATATCTTTAATATAAATTCTCCGTATATATAAATAATATACGTTTACAATAAAATGGCAACGAATGTAAAATGTGACCACGAGTTAATGTTAATGTTAAGAACAATTATTGCTTTCTTTCCGTTTCGTTTAGATTTTCATTGAGCCGCTCCGTGGGTTTAGTTAAACTAGGTAGGAAGTTCAGGAAAACTACATTTTACAAATATTAAATATTGCTTATCGTTATGATGGGGAAAAGGATTGTGTGGAAATTTGCATACCTTAAGCATAATGTTCTTTAAGAAATGTGAAGTGTATCAAAACTCACTTTACCATTGTTCTCTATTATGGGTTTAGCTGTTCTCATTCTGAGTGATCTCCTCTCATAGTGTCCTTGTCTAAAAGTGGAACAATAAAAAGCGTTTCAAAAAAAACTTTCTAAAATGCGCTTTCTCGGAAAATATCGAAGCAAATTTCACTTTTTTTTACACGTGAAATTAAAAAGCTCGTTTAATATTCTGGTAGCGCGAGCCCATCTTCATTGTGCCGTTATTAATGTGTTGTTTACATTTTATTTTTAAAAAAGAACATTTAAAACTTTGTGAAGTATATTAATTAATGCAAAACGAAATCACTTCGAATATTTTATAGTTACGTTACATCATTTTGATATATACGTTACATCACGCCCGCCATCCCCGAAGGGGTAGAGGAGTGTAATACACTCCCACATTTCTCCAGTTACGGTTACAACCCATGGAATAGGTGGTGAAACTATTACCATACACTGGGCACAGATCTAGACTCCGAGTCACTACTAGAAATTCTAAATTAGAATAATCCAATACAATCCGACCGAGAATTTAAACGTAGGGCCTCCCAATCGGTAGTCGCGCTTGCAACCATTCGACCAACGAAGCAATCCATCATTTTGATTATGTAAATTCCGCGTCTGTATATTGTATATTTGAATTACTACTAGACTTAGCTGTTATTCTGTAACTAGATGACGCTCTAAAGTCTATCTACCACGTAGGTAGGTATGTAGCGATTAGCCAACCCAAAACGTTGACGGAAGTCGTCGTAGAGGCTAAGTCCTGGTTACGCCTCTCTGATAACAGTGGTCATATTTTCTTGTGCGCTAAGTTTCTTAAAGATTTTTGTTTTTATATGTGACCATAAGAAAAATCTAGTTTTGTCTTCATCGAAGTCGGGTCATTACCCTTTCTCTTAGAGCTACTCAATTTTAAACTTTTAATATAATTATCAGTTGATCTCTTTAATGTGTTTCTTATCATTTATTTTCACGGATCCCTCGAACAACAGAGTAAATAATTAACGTTTATTATTACTCGTTCCCATCTCAAAACCTTTGCTCCTAACAAAGAATTCTAGAATTAATTTAAATATTTCAAATGAATAGCTGTGTAAATAATTCATTTCGCTCAATTTAATACCTTTTAGTAATATTATGTGGTGTCTTCTGCTTAAATAATGAATTTTCTTTCACATTATAAAAACTTATTTCATTTTTCTTGCTTAATGAGCCTCATCATATAAATAGCTTTTCGGCTAAAGAGCTATTCATGTAGAGTAGTGTCTTAAAGAAGTGTCCCAACGTTCTTACGATAGACATTCAATGGAATATTATTATATTATTACGGGTAACGTTTACATATGGAAGGGCTTATTTTAAAATAGTATCGTCCAGCAACGTTATCTACCTTTAAATTCGAAGAGTCATAATCATAAAATAATATATCTTTTTTATTCAGAACAAGCGTACAATACACCTTTCTGTATAAGACTTTCTGATATGAGACTGCTGCAACTATTTCTGCGACTAAACTGCAGTGCTTTGCATTGATATAATGTATACAATATACATACCAACGTTCGATTTTACATAATCCAAATACGTCCGGCTAGGTCAAGTGACGATGTACGCAAAGGTTTGATACGAAGAGCTGAAGATCGAGCTCAGTGGCGTGATGTTAGAAACGCCTATGTCCAGCAGTGGACGGGAGTAGACTGATGATGATGTAATTTGTCAGACCATAACAACTATTAAATGGGTATTGGGTAACTGCAAACATTTGATCAACCCTAACAAACTGCCCAGAATCAATTACTCAATGTTTCAAGTATGACTTTACAAAATTTATAAAATAGATATTCCAAAATGTATTATTTTGTGCTGTCACAAAATCGCTTTTCGATTCAATTAGTAACTCGTAATAACATTAAAATCTTCCTCGAATATTTACAAAGAAATTAACATTTAAGTCCAATTAATGGATTCGCTTACAAATAACAAATATCTTTTTAGATACATACAGTAATAAATAATAGGTTCATTTATATTAAGGATTAAATAGGTTGGCTCTGTTACTAATATAATACTCATCTACGTATCGTAAAGCTACTATAACAACATGAAACTGTATTTTCTACTTTATTTACTATTAAAAACACTCATCTTAGCAAACTTTGCCTTTGATCACTTAAATGAAAACAGATAAAATTATCTAAACAATTTTTTAATTTGTGATACGTCTTATTTGAACTCCTAGAATTGAATAGAATATTGGCGACAGCCATTTACGTCGCGACAACATAACGACCACGCCGACAACACAGTCGTTAATTATTTCCTTGATCGCTATACCTGTCTTTCTCTCTCTCCCTCTCTCTCTCTCTTCCTCTATCCAAGTTGCAAATCCATGTAACTGAGGTTTTTCTACGCTTAAAAAATCAGATAATATTTACATCTTCCATTCAAGTGCTAGTACGATTCATTAGATAAAGACGTAACCTGGTCCTAAAGTAATAGATCTTTGTTCTCTTTGTAATTTTTTATTATTGTTTCAGCTAACACGACCGATCTTGGAGTCCTCGACCCATCGTTGTACAAGGCGGAATGTCTGGACGAAGATCACATGTGGCCAGAGGGACACGTGGTAAGTAATATTATGTACACATACTTGTATATATGTAGAGTGTTCTTTCGTTTTACAAGCAACATACAAATAGCAGATACTACACAACAATTAGTGTCACTCAGAATCCCGATTTATAGCCAAAGCTGAATTCATGATAGATTAATAGACCCTTCTAGTTTCTGACGTAACTGAAATCGAAACTAATGTTCTACGCTTACAACTTAATAAAATCTCTATATTGCCCTGAAAGCTAGTATTTTGAATACGGTAGTAGCAGACTATTAAATAAGTTCAAATTGAATAATACAATATATTATAAACTGTAAGAATGAAATAAATGTTAAACATAATGTCTACGAACGAATGAGTGAAATATATAATTAATTAATCTAAACAGTATCAAAATCTAAATTTTATTATATCTAAATTAATTATCCAAGCATGTTATTCTTGTACCAAATGGTGACAAAAAATAGAAAAATTACGTTCTAATTTCATAATGAATTATTCTTTTATCAAAATACATGCTTTTTTTATTTTCAAATACAAAATGTTAATATAACAATTATATCTCTTCCAATTATATCTGTATTCCTTTGGTTTTGGTACACACAACCGTAAGCTGCTGTACGTCATGTTTTAATTAACGAAGTGAGTTATGAATGTTGAAGAAGCATTCTTTATAAGTCTGTAAGGACAGATATATTGACGCTTGATGTACTCTGCCTATTCCGTAAGGGACCTGGTGTCGTGGTGAAAAAAAAACTACTGATCAAATTGTATTCTTTCAAATCAAATTCCTCATGAATACTAAAAATATTTTACCAACTTAATAACAATCAAACGGTTCTACAAAGTTTTTAGTCACAAAATTTCCTACCGAAAATAATCCTAAAATTAAACCTAAAAAAATTTGCCTAACTCGATTCAACCTATTATTCCAGCTCAATTTTCATTTTATTAGTCATAACAAATGTTTGCTTTCAGGGCTTACTTGTTCCATGAAGCCTTAATAACTTGTTAAGCAACGCGATTAAATTTCGCTCGATATGTAAAACAAGTGCGAGATGACAAGTGTAAGGTGAAGTATATATAGAACTCTGTGCGTAGACAATTAAAACAGACATATGTAATTCCTTTTATTCATTGAGCTTAAAACCGTAATCTCATGACTGATTACAACCATTGGATTACCAATGAGAGCTAAGCAGAGGAGTGTAGTACACTCCCACGTTTCGCCAGCTACGTTTACATTTCACTATGTAGTAGGGGATGAATCTATTACCATGCATCGGGTGTAAATCGGGATTCCGTACCACCACTAGAAAGTTCAAGTTAGAAAAGTCCAATTATACAGGATCCGACAGGCGAACAGGTCCTCTCGGTCGGTAGTCGCGCTGACAACTACAACCAACGAGGCTGTCAATACTCAGTTACATATCTGTTATTTATTCTACGTCACTACCGCAGTGTATAAGCAACATTTCTAATTTAGATGTTGTTCGTGTTAGATAATGAAATGTCTGCACCTGATGGCCGCTGAAATGGGTCGCGTGCGATGCAATATGTCTAGCTATTAAACTCCCAGAGTAGCAACACATAAGGGACATAGAATGTTTATTTTATCAAGTCGTACATTTAGTTTCAGCGTGTACTTACGTAAGTTATTAATGTACGTGCTTTGAATATTATAACAAAAGAGAGGAAAATAGAGTCATAAAGGATTTAATAAAAACCTTTGGTGCGGCAGTTTTCCGTCGTTAGTTTGTTTCATAATTACATTGCCACACCGGGACCGCTGTGTCGTGTGCCCCGTGGACTTCAAATTAAAAACATACACGTTAATTCTCAAGCGCTGAAACTAAATGAATTATTGACTTGTCTGTATCACGGGAATTAAATCCGGCATCGAACGGCACGTTATGTAATGTGCCAAAAATTGATAATTTATTTCATTTAATACGCCTTTTATTATCTCTGTAATATTTTTGTTGCTACATAATTATTATGATTTACACTAAAACTATAGACGTCATTTAATTAAATTGTGACAGTAATATTGTATGTGAAGGATCCAGTCAGTCAATAAGGTATCACAATATTTTCGTTATGATCAATCAGACTACCCCAATCACACAATTCAAATATTTGTTAAGCAAAAAGAAAAACTAGAACTAGTATCGGATTATTGTATTAGATTGTATGAGTACGTGCAAAATAAATACATTTTATTAAGCCCTTTATATACTTATATACATATGTACATATGCAGTACATATACATATGTATATTATCCACGATGATATTATATTCATATAATATATATATACAGAAAAGTGAAACACATTATTATGTTTAGTAATTTCATGTTATATAACTATTGAGTCTTTTTATTCGCATTAAACTAAAAACTAAAATATTCTACTTACGGATATGACGTCATTAATCATAAGTCAAATTACGAAACGCGGTAAATTCCCATAAAATTTTCGTTCAAAGTTAACATCTAATGAATATTTATGTCTCCACTTAGCGGGATTTAGACATACGGCGCTTGCATTCTAACGGGCGAAAATTATATTTTGTTTCTTATAAAATTGCTTTTAAAAAGCTTTTGTTTTAAAATTGCTGAACTATTTTAATGGGTTATTAGTGAGTAATTAGTATCTGACATTACAATCGGAAACAGTAATGTAAATTAAGTTTTACAATTATTATTTTTTATAAACGTCATATTATAGTTACTTGTGAGTGATATTTCTACATTTTGTTTGCTTTTCTATGAAATTACTGATTAATTATTATTAATTGTCACGAACCGACTTAATACTGTAGTTATGTTATAAGTGAATATGAACCAATATTCTTGTTAACATCTGATATTAACCAAACCAATTGACATTAACAGACCCACTTGTATATTTCTATTTGCGGTCGTGGGAAGATGTCTGTAGGTAACAACGAATACTTGTCTGGTCGCTCGTCCACTACTCTCATTAGATAAAAAATAATGCAATGAAGTTTTATTTCACTGTCCGACCTTTTACCGTTTTTATTTGAAGTTGTTAATGTTGATTTGATAGTAGGTTATACATTACCAAAAGATTTATTTTGTCTGGGTTTATTTTATATATTTTAATCCGAGTATCTATATTTCATAGGGAAACGTAAGAAATGTTATTATATGTATAATTTTTACCGTACATTTATGTTAAATAATTATATTATTACAAGTGTATTAGCACATGTTCCTCCTGCGAAATAAAATTGAATTTCTTTTGTTTTTCTAAATGTCTCTTGCTGTTGACCCTAGTGGCCTCTACAGCATCACCGGGTTTTAGTGGCGAGCCCTCAACGCACGCAAAGCACGTTCGGATTTCCAATTGAATTTCCTAATATGTATTACTTCCATAAATAATACACGCATATAAAAACATATAAATATACTTAAATGTTTACTCGTACATAGTATTCATAACAATCTCATAGCTGAAATTACGTCAGAGTCGTAATATACAAAGATACTTATAATGTACATAATTCGATTTACGCCAGACTTGCTCTACATAATGGAAGGTATGAGATACTCAAAACAATTAATCTTCTAAGCAAACACTCGGAAATTGGGTGACATTGATTATGTCATGTCTATTTCTGGTGTTAGTACGATATGAATAAACATAATTATGACAGGTCTGACAGGTCTGTTTAACGTTCTACTTATTCCCAAGGGTCGAGTGTGGTTCACGCTGAAGTACGAGAGCGGTACAGAGAGACTACAGGTGCACATCATAAAAGTGAAGCATCTCCCATCGCGCACACCCGCCCTGGCTAATGCCTGCGATCCCTACATAAAGTAAGTACCATTACGCATTTAAGCTCTACCTAGATACCACTAGTATTATCTGCCTATATTACCAATGACGGTGCGGCTTTTAAATAACACTAAACGTGCGTTTATACAGTGTATTTCAGTGTACTCGTACATATTACCAGAGGTGACACGCGATTTCACTATTTCAGTATATGGGAACAAATGGCTATAAAATTGTTTGTTTATAAAGCCGCGTTTATTTAGACCTATATCGATTTTGAGTAACTTTCGTAAGTGAATAGAATCTAGTTTCAAGGTTTATATTCTATCAGAAAAAGAAATACCTTTACAGCTATCCTTGATTATCAGTAAAAGCTTATTCATCCCTAGTTTGTATTTCACTATTAAAGATTAGTGCTATCTATATATATTCAAAAATAATATCTTGGGACATCTGTACGCAATCATGTGAATCTAACGAGTGTTTAAGAGAAAATGTGTTATGGTACCAAAACGGCTAGCTAATTTCAAATATGCATATCAGTACATATTTACATAGATAATTCTCTTTTATGCCGAGTTACTGAACAAATACTTGTGCTCATGGCATAAATATTTATTCGGGGTGGGAATAGAATCCACAGCCTCCGGATTCATGGTCAACCTAATTGATAACCACTGGATCGACGTTCCAGAAAATGGATTTAAAATATCCCAGTTTTTCAAGAGTTGTCAAAAATTTTGTTTTACGATAACCAAGGAACAAACATTACGCTGTGAAGTAATTTTAATTTATGAATTCATTTGTTACCAAAGGGAGTTGAAACGACTGAAAATCTAAACGATCAAAACAAAAGCCGTTAGAAAGGAATCGTTTTCGGTTGAAACGTTGACAGTCAACATGGATTTTTCAATTTTCTCTTTTATAAATGAAAATGAATCATTGTTCATTAAATTAATACAGTTGTTCATATTTCCTCAGTCCACATCTATGAGTAATGCAAATTCATAAACATTTAATTTAAGACTGCCTCGTTGGTCGTGTTGGTTGCAAGTGCGACTGCCCATCGGAAGGTCCCGAGTTCGATTAAATCGAAAATTTTCTAATTTAGATTTTCTAGTAGTGGTTCGGAGTCTGGATATGTGCACGATGCATGGGAATAGGCTCACCACCTATTCCATAATGGTGAACGTACGATAACTAGTGAAACGTGGGAGTGTTCTGCATTCCTCTGCCTACCTCTTCGGGGATTACAGGCGTGAAATTACAAAGTTACGTTTTAATTTAGTCATATTATTATGCACTTGTGTAACTCTCAAGTGGATTATACTTTTCTATAAACGTCTGATATTAATATAACTATCACAGCCCGCAACATAACCTTTTATTATATTCAATCAATTCATTCTGTCATCATGCATGCTGGAACTATCAGTTACAAACAGTAATTAAAGCGATTAATTTCCAAAACTGCACAATTATCAGCTGATTTTGACAGTTATGCGAATGACGTTACGAGAGGTGGCTTTGTTCATCAAACAGCAACTTGAAAGGTAAATTGAAAGGATTTATATTAACGTATCTATGGCGTGTCCGGAAACCGTCTTTCCGACGACAGATAAAATGAGGTAGGAGGTAGGAAATGAGGTAAATGAGGTAGGAAATGCTACTAGTTTATTGAGAATGAAGTATGAATAAAGGATTGATAGTTCTTTAGAAACTGGTTTGAGGGTCAAATAGGTAATTGAAAAGGGCCGTAAATGTTTAACGTCTGAAGATAAATTTATAATCATAGTTCCAGTCAACATAATTTATATTTCTTAATTAATTTTTTAATAATGTACATTAATTAACTCTTTGATAAGCGCCCGGTGTATGCGAATAGGTTTAACATCTATTCCATGGGATTTAAACGTAACTGGTGAAATGTATGAATGTACTACAGTCTTCTGCCTACCTCTTTGGAGATTACAGGCGTGATGTTACGTTTAAACTCTTTAAACGCAGAGTCTCTTACGGAAAGATAACAATTTGGCTCGGCGTTCAAGGTGTTAGTATTAAGTCATTTAAATTTATATTAATTATTGCCTATTGATCATAAATTAGAACCCAGTGATTTGTAGCCTATTGGTTAAGAATTTAGCCTCCCACAACAAAGTAGCTGAGTTCAATCTTGGTGCGCACTTTTTTTTACAAAACATATCGTTGTAAAGATTAAATATGGCGCTGTAATGCTGAAGGAACATATCGCAAGGAAACTTGCACATCTTACGAGTTTTCCATAATAATGAGATAGATCGAATGTATTGATGTTAATACATAATAATATGTAGATAGAATACTAGACATGCCTACCTAACGTAACCTTTAAATCAAAACATCATCATTGAAGGTTTGCTGCTTACTATGCCATTGCAAAACGACACATTTATGCCGATGAAGCCTTAAAAACGTGGATTATTATTTAATAATAAAAGCGTGTTAAAAATCTTAACATCCTACATTATATTTTCTTACTGAAAATGTAGGATATTTCGTATATGAGTATTCTGTCCACTCTAGGCTAATGAGACCCATACAGGCCATGAGTGCCCCAACGTTACAAGGACGTATGCCAATCATTTTCAGACACAGAGCACTCCGCAAGCTCTTTGATGCGTAAAACAGTTTTAACCTAATTAAACGGTCCGATAGATAGGGTTGGCAAATACTTCATAATATCTTTTGTGTTCTATAATATATGCGTAATGAAATATGTACAAGAAATATTTTCAATAGTTTAAATGAAGCAGTATAAATGAAACAGTTATACCTATCAAATAGAAAAGAAAAGAGCGTATGTGTTCCTTAACGACCGGCAACGCACTTGCTGACCCCTGGGTTGCAGG
>DWDT01005658.1:0-10265 GCA_018245595.1 Microceris scylla
GTGTCGACAACGCATTGATAACTTCTCTGGTTTTACAAACGTTTATAGACAGCTACCGATTGTCAGTTGAGCCCGTCTGCCTATGTGCTGATTTCGAGAACCAAAAGAGAACAGAATGATGTCAGTTATAAGTATATAAATTAATATTGTAAGAAATACCTCTACATCTAACTGGCAAGTAGGCAATAGCGACATACGAGTAGGTACGTCTTAATTAAACATAAACTCTCATTCCCAGAAACTCCTTTTACAATACAGAAAACGTTCCTGGAATAATTTTGTGTTTCGACATAGACTTGCGTAGTTTAGAATTGAGTTACGTTATTTTATTGTTCCTTGAGGACTAACAACCTTGAACAACCTAAACAATTAGATAAGTTTCAAGTGAAGGAACAATTATAATTTATGTATACGACGGGGAAAAATGTTCTGAGCGAAGTGACGATAATAATTCCAGGGACCAGTTTGTTCTCATTTGAATCCAAATGTAAGGAATTTACATTTGAATTAAACACTGAGTCCATGTTTCCCATTCATTCTGTTCGTTCATTCACTCCGCACCGAGCGCCTAAAAAATTTGCGGAACACATCCAATGGCGATGTTCTATTGCATGCTAGTGACGACGTGCTATGAATTTTTCAATCGGTATTAATGAAAATATATAGAGAAAAATACGAGGACAGTAATATAAACTAATTATCGGAGTTGTGAGAGACGAACTCGCCTCGGAATATTCATCACAGAATTTGCTGTTGCTGCTTTGAATGAGACAGACACTAAGACACGATTTTAATTGTTTTTGTTTACATCTGTTGGAATAAGTATTTTATATCGGATTGTAATTTGTGTCAGAATTTAACTTTTTATCCGTTCGCTCACACTGGAACTCTTAATACCAATGGTGCCCCTGACATTTATTGGATGTATTCAATTGTGCATAAATTGGGGCTTTTTAATAAATTTACATATTATTTCGGTCGTAGATCTGTTTTTATTGCTGAAGCGTTTGTTGGCGGGATTGTTGGGAAAAGGGCGTATTGGACCTTTGATGTACCTATAATACAATTGAAAATTTCAAAATTCCTTCTGTACACACCACAGCCCATATTTGTAAAGAATGGAAAAGGTGGAGATGATATAAATAAAATCATCAGCTTGCTTTCTCTTGTGCACATTTAACAAAAACTGTGTAATTAAGTTACACATTACAGTTTATAAATAAGACTTCTGAATGGCTTAAGAAACTTTTTAATTTATGCTCGTGGAAATCTCAGTGTGTACGAATGAGATTAACATATTCAATAACGAAATCAATTAATTAAGTAACTGCCTCGTTGGTTGAGTGTCGACTCCGCCACTGGTGATCAAGAGGTCCTGATCTCGATTGCCGGGTCAGACAAAAAATTATCGGATTTTTCTGAAATGAATTCCTTAATAGCAGGACGGAGTCTGTGTTTGCATAAGGTGCATAAGAATAGGCCTACCCCCTATTCCATGGTGGAACGTATAATATAACTGCCGAGTAATGAGAGAGTACCGCACTCCTCTGTTTACTCCTTCGGAGAAATACAGATGCAATGTGGTTATGTTGTAATCAAACTGAACATATAAGATTATGAAAAGAAATTAGCATAGCTCGACAATTGAACTTGGATGACTTAGTAACAATTATACTCGCACTGTTAACGTCCTCAAACGCCAAAATAATATCATTCACATTATTCCCTGGACCCCTTTGAAACGCATATTTGAATATCCATTCCATTTCCCGTGTCTTTAATGCCAGAAACACGGAATTCTTTTGAGTCGAAACGTTCTGCAAATAATACGACACAAGCCCTCGTCCAGGTATTCCAATTCGCGTAACGGGAAACCGGGAGAAAAAATACCACATGATGAATTCATCACTCACTTCATTCGTAATGGGAACCCGATGAATTACAAGCCGTAACACGTGGAGTTTCGGTTTAGTTCCACTGAAACATCGAGCCATATATTTTTCATATTGTTCACCTGTAAATTGTCATGTTCTATTTCTGAATATAATAAAATGAGAACGTACGATGTCGCCCACACGTTAGCATGTTGATGCTTTGTTTGACGCATTTTGAATATGAATTATTACACTTAATATTAATACGCAAAGAAAAATATTTAAATAATGTACCCATTTTAAAAATGCCGCATGTAGTACGAGAATTGGAATGGTTTGTTTAGCATTGAAGAAATGTATGTATGTGTTACATATGAATAATGTTATATTAAGTTGATTAAAACAATCATTGCTTTGTCTCACATTGTTCACGAGAAAGGCTGTTTTGAAGAGGTAGCGCAATGTAAAGGTATATACAGTGTTATTGTCTTTAAGTGAAAAAACTCAGTTAAATGTAATAAATAGCTTAGCAACCACGACTGCATTGGCAATATAATGATCTTCTTAAAGTTTTGCGCAATAGGGCTGATTAAATCTATTATTTTAACATCAGGGCTGTCTTGAAACTAAGAGTCCATAAATAAACTAGTTACAATGTAAATATTTCATGTTTTTCAAATACATTTCAATAGTTTTATTTAAAGAAAGCAGTTTAAGAATAAATTTGTGCTTCAACTTTAAGAGCGGTGCGACTGACAGAAGTAGTCGTGGCGAAGTGAAATATTGTTTTCACGGAGAGAATTCAGATTGCTTTAAATCTGAGAATGTTATGGTACCTTCACATGCTATACATCAGCTTAGCGTAGCTAGTAACTGTCTGTCCAAAGTCGAAATGCTAAAGCACAAAATATTCTTAGAGTATTCCTGTGTCTAATTATTATGTAGAACGAAAAAGTATTTAACGAAAAGATAAATAAAAATATAAGTGTGTATCATGTGTTTATGCGAACGGTACAATAGTTTGGGCGAACGCGGTGACACCGAGGTGAGGGAGGGGGGTGAGGTCCGTACGTTTGTCTAATTACTTTAGTCGAGTAATAACTTTCTATGCTAGCTAGATATATTTTGCATTTAAATTGCGATGTATGTAGATGTGCATTTTAAGATTAGGTAACTATTTCTTGCTCCAATGGCAAGAAATACACGGTAACGAAACCGTGTGTGTGAAATCTGTACCTGTCCCTGTGTGAATGTGTGAAATCTGTACCTGTAAACCGAATGTGTGAAATCTGTACCTGTCCCTGTACCTGACCAGCGTATGAGTATGGCCTCAATCCTTTAGATTTCAGTACACTTATCACGGCAGTTATAATTCAGAGAAAAATCATGATGAATCTTACGATAGCATAAAATACATATAACGTTGAGATTTCATAATTGGTGAATTACTAAATCGATAAATTAATAAATTAATATCTTACAAAAAGCATATAATACTTCTATAACTATACCAAAATCATGCGTCGATATAACATATTTTATAGGAAAGTAGGAAGAACAAGGAAGTTTCATCAAGAAGCAGTTCGTAGATAAATCTCCAGCGATACTGTTTTATTTATTGGCACTTCCCGGTTACTTCATATCGTTCTGGAGTGAAGTAGATGGGCAACGGAGTGTCTATATTTGTATATCTATACATAAAGAAAAATTTACGTAAGTTAGTACTTAGCTGTAGTACTTACTTGTATATATTGATCCTAATGAGCCCGGGTGTGAGGTTCAATTCCCGAGTACAATTATTATGTCATTAGGGCGAGCATCCGTTGCTATGTGTAGTCTATACTATGTAAATATACTTATATAAGGACTCATACGTGTAATTGATTAGCTTTCTAGTTATAATTGCAAAGATATTCCCTAGTTTGATACATGTAGTAATAAAATTACTTCTGAGGAATTTACGGAGCGCTTTATTATAGGGTGTTTCAAGAAGGACATGAAAAAATTCGTCTTCAAAGCCGACATAGCATTGGCAATTCCTTTGCTGTTGCACTTGTCCATAAACGATGGTAACCACTTACCATTAGGTGCCCCGTCTGTCAGTTTTTCAACTTCAAATTTGTAATAAAAAAGTTTACAGTCTAGTGGTCGTATTTAAGTTATCCCAAGTATATAATAATACTATATTTTAATGCGTCACAATTTTTCTAGCCCGCACATGACCGCCATCTATGGTTAAACACAATTGGTTTCGATTTGCGTGTCCCTAACATAAAGTCTGTCAACTACTTGACTACTTCATCTTGAAAAAAAAATAGCTGCACGTACCTACTTGTGTGCAGCATTTTAAAATCTAAAACCCATGCATTACTACTTCTACTAAACCGTTGTTGTAAAGGTAATGTAACTTCAAAGCACTTATCCACAGTAGTTTGTACACACCTTTTATTTTCTAAGAAAAAAATCACCTCACAAAATTCATGGCGAACTCGTTGCAAACGCGAGGCCACAGTCTAGATTTAAACTCGGTCGACAACATCACAATGAGTCACAAGGGAACTGAGTAACACCTACCAACTACCCTTAAGAGCCTTTTAGGGCACCTGAGCAACTAATTTTCAGGTCTTTCTACTTTAAGAGGAAAGCCCATTATTCGAATTCGCACCTTCAGTATTTTGCTCTAAGAAAAAGAAATATATTTTCGGAATTTTCGGTGAACCGACTTCGCAGCTGTTTTACATAAAAACCAAGACTTGTTATTGAAACGTGTGTTTTGTATTTTTAAATGGTAAGTAAGAAAAAAATTCTTGTTTTGATGAGATTTTCGCTACAAATGCAATGCATGCAAATCTGTTTTTGTTCTAAATCGAATAAATACCCTGATTTATGTTTTTATTTGCAGCAGCAGGTTCTGCAGCATTCCCTGTCTCTGTTAGTGGTTGAAAAAATAGAAGGTATGTTGTGTACCTAACTATTTAACTGTCATGAACAAGATGGGTACCACCGGAGACAATTCGAAATGTGTATATAACAAGACGCGTGAATGAATTTGCCACATCTATTTTGCACTTTTCCAACTTTTCTAGTTCCAGTGTTACCGTTGCAACGAGTCGTCGGAAACGTTAAATAAAAACTTCATACAACATTCTTAAAAAAAACTATAAACCTACAAAGACTTCCTTCATGATCATTAATGCAACATAATTAACAGCCATACAAACGAACACTGAATGAAAACTAAACTAAATTTTTTTCTTACATTTCTGTGCCTTGGAATTGTAAAACGTCCTTCTAAAATAATAGAAAGGGGAGGGATAAGGGCCACTTAAGGGGTGAGGTCGGTTGAATGCTAAGAACCCTTGACGAGGGTAGGTATTTACTGGCCGTCCGCCATTTTTTTTTCCATTCGAATTTTGACTCCGCCATCTTAATTAGCGCGTGTTTCCAGAATACCACTTATATTTGAAAATTGAAATGCTATAAAAAAAATCCTTTCAATAATTACATTGAAACTAACTTAAAACAAAACAAGCAGAATTGAACAAACAACTTAGAAAAGTAAAACCAACCGTTCAATGTTGTTAATGATATTAATTATAGGAAATAGTTCGTCGGAATTGCTGTTTAAATAAAGAATCAAACATAGGCATAAGTTACATAGGATGATAAAAATTAAGGGTTATAAAGCTATACATTAGGTATATTCATATACTGCAGTTCCGCTAATGCATAAGGAAATAAAATAATACCAATGTAAGTACATATATTATTACATTTTAGGCCAGATAATGTATGTAATAAAATTACCTTTAGTATTCTTACAACTTCTGTTTTATATTTAATCGTCAATGGAGGGTATCTTTAATCCCCTACCTAACTGACGACGTCCATTCTCTCAACACAAAGCACTAATAATGCAGCTGGTCTAACAAAGACATCGTATCAACTTTTCTACAATGCATCGCGTCGCCCGGGGGCCACAGCTACGATAGCTTTTCATAAGGGGTCGGTTTGCTCATAAGGGGTCGTTATGCCCCAAGGGGTCATTATGAACATTTCATGATGCACCCGTGGTCATTTACACCGCAAGCGCTTTCGCTTCGATGGCTTTGTTGTAAATTTTGACGACCGGATAAACTTCATGGTAATGACTGCTTCTAATAACGCAATGGGCGATTGATTCCAGGAGGTAATTATTTTTATGTACACATAGCACTAACAATACAAGTTCGGTTGCATCGCATTAGCAGAGTAAAATCGAAAGGCGTTTTTAACGTCAGCTAGGAAGAACGACACAATGTGACATCAACTGTACGTCGTGAACAATGCAATACAATATGTAATACAAATATTGTAAGACTGCAAGTCTAAGGTTGTTACCATTTATTTCCACCAACAAAAGCATAAGACGGCCTTAATCTTCGAGCCATACTTGACCTACCTCTTTATCTTAGTTTTGTTTTGAAAATAACTTAAGGTTCTACAATGTCAAACCATATTCAATTGTCGTATCTAAATCTATCGTGCAAATGTCCTGATAAAATGATTTCTTTATTATATTGAGAAAAACGAAATGTCTAAGTAGTTTTTTCATACGAAGAAACAAATAATAGAGAAATTCTACGGTTATTTTCAAGAGGAAACTTTTAATGCATTAACTCAGCAACCAAGCAGCGAACTTATTGTACTCTTATCTAGCAGAAAGCTTTGAAGCTTTTTCATACGTTCCATTAGCTTTGTGGGTCACACTATGCTTTACAATATTTCTGTGTCATGTCCAAAGCTCTTTTGAGATTGTCGGGGAAGTCAGAAAACAAAATTAAACGTCACAAATCATGAAAGTATGTTAAATTATTCATTTTTGTTCTATGTATGTCGTACTGGAGGGTAAGGAAATACAGGCTCTATCTCAAGCCTTAGCCAATTTCACCTATCTGTGGTGCATTCTAGTGTAAAAAAGATGTGGCTCTGATCTGATTCCAAAGTAATTCAATACTTAGGACGCAACCTCCCAATGATCACGGGCAAAAATCGCCCAGGCCTATATCCAGCAGGACTAAGACTGGTTGATGATGTGATGATACTGTTATTATATCCTATTTTTATACATAGGTCATCGACGTACCACTTAAAATTAGAGCGACCGACAACCGAAGGGGGAAGAATCGAGTGGCGGCCAAGTCTCTATAAAAGAAGCGTAAGTCACCCCGCTACCAGGTAACGATCTGATGACACAAAGAAGATAGCGGGACACTGCGGGATTCCAAAGGCCCAGGACTGGAAGGAGTGGCGCCGATTAGAGGAAGCCTATAACCAGCAGTGGACATGCAGAGGCTCTAGATGTTTCCCTATAACTATGAGATACACGTAAGGGTCATGACAATATTGATCTATTCTTACATAAAAGCATTTTTCATAATATTTCATCCGAAGATTGAATGAGTGGAGGTTCTAATATCTTGGGGTTAAACAGCTACCAACGATTTCAAAATCCTTTCGCATGTGGAAACCGCTTGTAATAAATTACGTCTAGTGTCCAATTGAATCTCAATATTTCATGTCGGTGAATTTGCGTCCTACTAATAGGCAAGGAGATCACCCTGTATTCAGGGAAGGCTGGGTTTTCTGGGAATTGAAGTGGTATGTCTTCTTTGATTATTGATGGAAAGGAATTATTAATGAAATCCAGTTTTTGTCCCACCGTTGAATACAGGTCGCGGCTACAATCACTGTATATTGCTTCTGATAAAATATCTACAGTTTATCATTACTAACCAATGCCACGTGAGCATTATTGGCTGGAATTTCGATATAAATCCGAATATATTCACATTTTACATAAATTCGCAATTTTCGGTGAGTATTACAAAATTTGCGGATTTATGCAAAGCTAACTAATGGATATTACGAGCATATGCAAATACATGCAATGGATATTGATTTCAAGTGTGGTTCTACTGATAATGCTGCTATTAGCAATATAAATAATAGCTTAATATTATTTCAGAAATAACGAAAATATTAAATAAAACCTCAACTCGTTTCAGCTAATGTCTGTAATCTGGAAATGAGATCAATCGCATATGCGTTGATATGTCTGAACACAAAACAGACAGATTGTATTGTAAGTCAGATTGTAAGTGTCGCAAATGAATGATCATTTGCTTAAGTTTATGGAATAACGAGACCGTGGAAGCCCAAGTCTTGGTTCAAAAAATACAAACGGATATAAGAAGATGCTAGATAAGTCATGATGGATTGAATACAGGCGTTCATGGCTTAGAGATTGATAACGTTGGCGTACTAGCAAGGTGACCATTAGCAACTGACACTGATGTACTGGGGCTTCAAAGAAGAGTGGTTAAGCAAAATATCATAACATAGTTACAATTAAACTTATGATATAACTGGCATAAAGGCTTTGACCGATGATACATTTTCGATCTTCACGAGTATAACAAAGTAAGTCAAGTACTGGCTGATGGGGGATTTAAAATGTCCGAAATCGGCGTGCATGTATGAAGAGTGTGATGAAGAGACTGAATGTGGAAGAAATAAGGTAGGTCTGCAAGGGTAACGAAACTCATTCCATACTCTCTCTCTACCCCGTAAGGAACCTGGCCTGAAGTTATGTATGTATCTTAGTCAAGTAAAATATAGATAAACATTGTGGTGAAAATTGACTAAACAATAATATTATAACCTGAGTAGAAAAGGGTTTAGACCCGAAAACCGAGCAATAACGATCTGTTGTAGACCTCAATTAGATACGTTTTCCAAGGTGAACCGTTGGTATGAATTATACGATACTCTTGGATTTCAGGGCACTCGCTCCCAAAGTTTCTAATTAAGCAGTATTTTTTGCTATAAGATAAAAAGCATTTTCAAAGAATATGAAGTCTCTTCCCTGTACCTATTTTTAATCATTTGCCAAACCCTTTACCAACATTCCTTTGCCGTGCCAACAAAACACTCAGACTTCGCATAATAGATTTAAGGCCTAGAAGAAACTAGTTTAGCTAACTCAAAAACCATAAACACTTGGATAAGGCGGATACAGTGTAATCATAGGCTTATTAAACAATAACTGTACCTGTCATCGCTCCACTCGCTTATCGCTAAGACTCAAAAGAACACTTTACAGACTTAACCAATTTACCTACTAAGCGGCTCAGTGGGCACGTAAATGAAATCTCATGACGCTAGGAACAAGAAAATAGAATACATTAAATGTGAGGTCCTTCGAAGGATTCAATTTCACAGTGCTGAACTTTGGAGGCATCGGTCGTATCGATAAATGTTGACGTTTTGGGAATTTCGTTCCGTTTTACGATGGGGAATTTGTTACGCATATCATTTGACTGAAAATTGCGTTTTGCGTTAAATAGAGACTACAAAAAGAAGTTCGTTTGACATCGTGTCGACAGGTGAAATGTACATAAAGCGTTAAGTCCCTAATAGAAGTTTATAATCAAACTAACAAGATTATTATATTAAGACTGTTAGATTAACAAGATTATTATATTAAGACTGTTAATAATACATTGCTTATAATTTATATAATTCATACTAACTATATTATTAATGTAATAAGGCTGAGGGGTTTAAACAAGATGTCTGTTCGCGCTAATTTTTAAACTGCCAGTGAGATTTGAATTTGTATATTATAGTCATTTATTAAAAACGCAATAGACAACACTAAAATTTTTGGCTAGGGTTAATTTTTTATATTTCAAATGTAAGTCGGAAGGATCAGCGCTCCCGAAAGACTGTTTACGTGTGCTGGTACTATGGTTATTAATTCGTAAACACAATGTAACTAGTAGAAAAACATTTATTTAAATAGATCTAGAAAAAAGTCCGCGATATCATAATTATGTAATGTCTATTATAAATAAGCTTCAATGAGGCAAAACTTTTTAAATATTAAAAGATGATATACTCGTATTAAGAAACATGACTTATTAATCCCACAATCAAATCTCAAATCTCCTGACGAAAAAGTTATTCCATTTTAAAGACAATTTTTTGAAGACCTGCCTTCTTCTCTTTTATAGCATGTTATTAAGAGGCGTGGATTAGGAAATAATTTAAAATTAAAATAATTCAACACTGCTGAGTTCATTTCTATAGTACCACACGAAAATACGAGTACGTATGTATAACTAAAAAACTGTTTGCGCTTAAGTAGATACCTATTATAAATTAGGCATGGAATACTTTGTGTAGGACACAGCTAGTATAATAAATAATTTTAAAAGTAGCATGATGTCCATAATCCTCAAAGAGGTAGGCAGATATTGTAGTACAATCCCACGTTTCACCAGTTACGTGTACGTCCCGTGGAATAGGTGGTAAGCCTATTACCATCCACCCTGCACAGATCTAGAC
>DWDT01005659.1:0-10264 GCA_018245595.1 Microceris scylla
ATTTCATAACTTATTAATGCTTAAGAAGTTTATATCAAGGGCACCTGAAGTAGGAGAACATGTATAGCGCGACTTAGTTGAAGTAGAGTCCAAAATTTGTGAAAAGTATATATGGTGGTGGTGTCTCTGCCTAGCTCTGTGGGCTAAGATATGATCATACGAAACGTAACATCACGCCTGTAATCTCCGAAGTGCTAGGCAGGGGAGTGTAGTACAGCCCCACGTTTCATCAGTTACGTTTAAGTTCCACAATGGAATAGGTGGTGAGCCTATTGTGATATGATCATACGTATGTATTTATTGTATTAATTAGTATTTAATGAAAGTAACACAATAATACATAGCAAAGATGTGTTTAAGAAAACGTTGGTGGTATTATGGCGGTGGTAATACTCGTGGTATGAAAAGAAACTAATCAAAAAAGGTATTAGTAATATTTCCCGACAACGTCACCGAATTTTCCCAGGATAACGAGGCATTAATGTGGAGAAAGCCGTGATATAATAATTATCATAATCTCCGACGTTAATTTCTAGAACAATTGATTGATTTATACATCACGTAACGATAAGGTTGTCGGTTTTGTTTTTTTTTAATATGTTGATAAAAAGCGATTAATATTGCTTATCAATGAATTATGAACTTTTGATCGTTCGATGTAACTCTGTCATAACATGGAAAATATTATTTAAACAGTCTTTGGGTTTTTTTATTTATTCTGCCATCTACATATGTACATTCTCTGCTATCGCGACAAAACATGAGCTGTAGGGATGTTTGGGTATGCCTGTGTTCATTACTGGACATCTGTAATCTTAAATTCTTATACGATGATCATCGACTGCCTCCTTAGTCGAGTGGTTGCAAGCGCGACTGTCGACTGCGAGGTCCTGGGTTCAAATCCCGGGTCGGGTAGTATTGGATTTTTCTAATTTAGAATTTCTAGTAGCGACTGGATCTGGAAGTCTGGATCTGTCCCCATTATATGACAATAGGCTTCTATCTATTCCATGGGACGTAAACGTAACTGGTGAAACGTCGGACTGTACTATACTCCTGTGTCTACCCCTTCGCGGATTACTGGCGTGATGTTACGTCTTTTTTATGATAAATCAAAAATATTAGTTCATATATCATTAATTAATATCATCAGCAAATAAAATTGATTATAATCATTCACACCTAGTGTTTACAATTGACTTCGTTCGTATAGTTGTACAAATAATTCCCATGAACATTTTTTTGGCTTTATTTCCCTCGTAAAAGTTTTAAATATAAAAAATATTATAAGGATTTTGTATAAAATTGTTCTTTATCCTCACTCCACGGCCTTACACAATGTATCCGAATGAAATTATTGTTAATTCTTTATGCCTCGGTAATTCGCGTTAGTGTAAAGAGCCGTGTACATTAGCCGGTTTAAAGTGGCTTAAAATATAATAATATGGCCATATATTATAATTATTTCAAGGCTTGTGTAATTCGTAATAAGCTTTCTCGTACATAATATATTTTAATAAAGATTAACTAGAGTATTCTATGACTTAACCCTTCTCATAATGAACGGAGGTCCGTGTGAAACGGTGACATGATAATAGGGTTGATTATGATAATGTTGATAAATAAAAAATCATTAACCTGACTTATTTAAAATTGTAAAATATTATTAATATACAGTCATCCCTACCTTTGCGCTATGTAACTTTTAAATAAAGGGTTTAACTTACCAACTTGTAGTGTTAGCAATTCCAAAATGTTATAATTATTTAATTATATTATATTATAAAAGAAAAGGACGCAATAGAAATTTTATTCTATATATTTTTACTAACTACAACCGTGAGAGAAAACACCGTGATGCAACAACCTGCCTCTTCAGAGTTCCCCATAACGTTTTTATAATGTGAAAGGAGACCATAAACACCTATAAATACAAGGGACCTTATGACGTGAGAGACAAGGAGGCTAAAAGAAAACCAAAAGCGAAACGATAAATGGATGCGGTGGATTATGTGTTGATGAAAGATAACAGAGTGTACTAGGTGGCCCGTTGGATTGTTTTCGACATGGAATATATATATAAAATAAGATAAGATGATGTAAAATTTCCTATGTCCTTGAGCGGCACGAATTCGGCGGTGTTTACCGACGGCGCTAGCTGGCGTTATCATCGGCAGATATCACAATCGCTGTGCACATGAACGCACGGTGAGAGTCACGGTCAGTTCGGTATCAGACTAGGGTTGTCACTTTGGAATTTTTTATATATATTTTATATTATTTATCATGTTGGATTATGGAAATAATCATTTTCTTTTATTAAGTATCACAATCGAATTAGTAGAAAGTTCGATTTAGTTTGGAACGATATTATGACGGTTAGAGAATGAAAAGCCACATTACAGTGACCAGAAATCATAGGAATCCTCGGCAGAGATCCCGTAAACAATTGCGTTCTATTTCCTTTCTAACTTGTAAACGTAATATTTATGTACATTAAAATTACGTAGATTCTTAACTCACGTATAGTTTTTCGGGATAGTTACACTATTTCCTTACAAATCTAAAGTTCTTCTCAGTGGTTTCGCTCCTATCGACAAGAGTTCCAGAATACATAACTTATTTATTTAGGTATATATACTGACAACATTCTAAATATAAAAATATTTATAAATGAAAAAGGTACAAAGATATTTTTAAATCTACAGTTCGCAGTATCTAGATTTCCAACTTATGTCTGTTTCCAACGTCTCTGTGCGACTATAAAAACTCCTTTTTAAAAGATAAAGTTATGTTTTATGTGCTGAGTTTTTAGCAGAGTAAAAATGTGTCTTGCTTTTTCTCTTACATTTAGAAGAATAAATATAAACATTGTATACTTAAATATGCATATACATAAATGCTTAAAGAATCTGTTTCATTTTTAACTCTATAATACATTTTGTGCATTATATTAAAGATGCTACATCTTTATTATTAAATTTAAAATAGTGTCTATTATACCCATCCCGTAAGAAACCGGACGTTTCGTCAAAATAAGAACAACTATACTACAGTAATTATTACGAATGAGTTTAGATATTTAAAGATCTATTGAAATTACCGGCGTGGTGCAACTCATCACCGAGTAGACGAGTAGAAAAGAAGCGAAAAAATAATCTAAATATAATAAATATGACAACCGAAACATGACGTTACCATATATTACAATGAGGAAAATACAAATTTTTATTCAACAAACCGAATGTTACCAAATAACTTTAAGTTATCTGACATTCAGTAACATTACTGACTAGCTATCTTTTAGGATTTGATGACAATAGTGTTGGAGCGCAGAGAGAGATTATATTTAAAGAGACGTGTAATTTCTACAGAGTTTATTCCTCAATAGTTTTAGCTAGATTTATGGACAATAAACTATAGAATTCCTTGAAGTGTAGTGCATTATAAGTAACAATATTATGGGCCTTTCTATTTAACGTTTTAACTATTTTCTTCACATTTTCACCGCTAACTGATTGCACCATGCTCCAAGGTCTTCTATGCGACAGCAAAGTAATAACTGTCCAATTGGTTGACACAAATATTATTATATATCTAACTTTAACCTGGTATTACGACATGTGTATCCCACCCGTAAGCCACAGAACTTCAGCCTATAGACATTCGAGAATATATGCACAGAAAAAAAAACAACGATATTTTCATAAGTATTTACCCATTTGAAACTATATAAAGTAATTGCAGATATTCTATACGATAATTAAATAAAGTCGAGATAAAGACAAACAACCAAAATCAGCATCAATAGAACGATGAAAATTCGGGGCAGTGACAGTTTTGCTTATTTAGGTGACTACTGGAAGAGGAAATATTTCGGCCGTGTCCGAAAAACAAAAGAAAAGAAAGAGACAAGTGAGATAAGAGAGAAAAAAGGAAAAGCTTGTAAGATACATCGAGAATACTGTACGGTAATAGAGAAACTCCAGACTTTAATGATCTCGCGACAATCATCCAGGCCTCTGGTAGGAAAAATTTACATACGTGTCTCACTCTTAGCAACATAAATAGATGCAAACGGAAGTATTTCTTTCGTCCCAAAAACAGAAGATTTACTCGAGTACCGTTAATCATTTAACGTCCAAAGCTGGTAACCTCATTAAATTTTCTACGCACTTCGAACTGAATAGTTGTTATTGTTCGGTTGTGGTCCGACCTTGCTTTGTTCAAAACAAATACTGATTAATATTTATCATGTTCGATATTCAAAATTGACTAAAAATAATAATCATTAAATCTCATATTTATCATACCTATCATTACTATTAGACTGAAAAAGATGAACTTGGATTTTCTAACTTAGATTTTCTAGTATAAATCTATTAGTGGTTCCCGGTCTGGATATGTGGCGGGTGTATAGCAATAGGGTCACCATCCATTCCATATTCCATGGAACGTAAAATGTAAGTGCTCAAAGGTGGGAGTGTACAACACTTCCCTACCTAACCCCTTCAAAGAAATATAGGCATAATGATTTATTTATCAATCAACGCTAGGGATATGGTGAGAGGTGTTATCTGGTGGTGCTACTAAGCCGATAACAAAATAAACATTTAATTTGAATCTATCTGATTGTTAAACAACAGTGGTCCGAACCGGTTGCGGACGAGTTATTTTTCATAATAAAGGTGCCTTTATCGTAAACATCAACTGGTTAACATTTATAAGATGAATTAAATTAATTAGATTTAATATTAACAAGGTATTGCATTATTCAAATTATATTCAATTAACGTTAATAATCATTGCAATTTTCATCATCATCACATGGAAACAGCCTCAAATCGCTATTAATATTTCTCATTGGTATTGCGTAGCAATTTCGCCATTATTGCGTTAAACGTACAGCCTAATATGACGTACGGTAATAATACGTGTGTTCACATGTATGTGTGAATAATTACTTAATTATATGAAATAATTACACAGTGGGTGGAATTATGGGTGCATTCCGTTTCGGACAAAACGTTTCATTATTACTTATTATGTTGTTATAATGCGTCTATTCGAAGGCTATGGTAACTTGGCGTAACAGCCATTGTTCCAAATAAGTTGTTATTTTTTTAAATACCTCTGGGTTTATAATAATTTAGCTATTCATCTTTTGATGTTGTTATTAATATTTCACGCTTCCAATGTATAATTATGATTGTTTACATGTTATTTGCATTATTTAAGGCTTGTTATGTTTAGCTTTGTTTGAGTAACAAATAAAAAAAATAGATTTTCCCTTCTGCGGTAATTTAACGTTTATTCATTAGGTTAGATCTATTTTAGTTTAAGAAAATAAAAAGGTTGTTTCGTAGATGTACAGTTAGCGTTTTAAAAGCATTAAACCTCGCTGTCACAGTTTTACGAAAATTGTCTAATACTGACTGCTTAATATGTCGTCCGAAAAGCACATACCAATTTGTATCTGTCATTTACTTATCCACGAACCGAACATGCTAGTATTACTAAACATTGGATATTATTTCTAACCTACGTCAACATCCGGACTACAAGCTCTAAAATTTAATTGATGGCTCTAATACTTCCTTTAATACTTCTTTACCTTAACACGTAAAATGAAACGCGCATATGTCACAGACTTTATTGACACTCGCATTAGAAATAGATCGACGGTTACCACTTTAAATTAAAGACTTCTCTGGTGTTTAACATGGCTATTTCTACTTACTATCAGACAGACCCTGTTTCAGGAGTTGAATTTATAAGTAGATAGCAAAATGGACTTATTGCAATAAGCTCATCTGCTTTTCCATGGGACGTATCATTGGTGGAAGACATAATACTACACTTCTGTACGTACCCGGGTCTACGGGGAAATATATGCGTTATATTTTGTTAAAAAAAACGTAACTGGTAAACGTTTACTTAATATTTCAACCTTCGTTGATATGACATTTTTAAACACACTAACGAGTACCTTTCAGTGTATTAATCGCGTTCTAGATAATGTGACGCAAAAAAAATATCTAGTGAACCTATTAGGCGCCTATCGTTTAACTTCTGGCACCGTTGATTTATGTCTCATTATAGAATACCTATGTACATATGTAGGTACATAAGTGACATGATACATAAGCTATACTTATGTGTGTGATACGGTATGTACGCAGTTATCGAGTATGAGGTGTGTTTAAACACTTATCCGCGTAAGACAATAATTTAACTAAATGCCAGCTTTGAGTTTGTTTCACTGCGGTCTTGACACAGTACTTATTTATATTAAAGTTTACTTAAACATTTCTTAAGTATATATGTATTTATGTGATCGGTTTTAATCATGTATGATTGCTTTAGATAGCTCGACTAATTGCGAATATATCCGAATTCTTTCTTCATGAGTTCCCGCCATCGTCGCAATCTCCGCCGCGACCTAGATTGTGAAATAAAATGTATCTCAAATTTTTTTTTTCATTCAGTATCCTTCAAATTCAGTTACGATATTGCAAATTCTTTATTGCCTCAATACGTTTACGCATTGTTTGTGATATATAACTGCTGATAAAGATGTTGGAATAAGCTTAGAACCAAGTGTGAAGATACTCCTACTGTTTGTGTGTATCTCTATTCTTTTGTTAATTTTGATTATTTTCTATCTGCGACCACGTTAAAACTACAAACTCTTTTCTTTGTAGAACGTAACATCGCACCTGTGATCCCCAAGGAATACACCGGGCACAAATCTAGACTCCGAGCTAATACTAAAAATCTCTATTAGAAAATCTAAGTTAGAAAAGTCCAACAGCATTCGACCCGGAATTCGAACACAGGTCCTCTCGATAAGCAAACGCGCTTGCAACGACTCGACCAGGGAGACCGGTTTTTGTAAAATGTAGGAATATAACCGAGGAGTTAATAATTGAGCACCGAGCGGAATAAACAAAGCGCTGGGCCGGCCCTGCGAAGGACACGCCACATCCGCCTGAGACTGGTTTCGCCTAATAAGCATGCTGTTAATGTTTTTGTTATCCGCCTTGATCATTGCCTCGGTTTTTGACTTCGCCTATGTAAACATCATTGTTACCGCGCGAATGTTTTGTTACCGCGTGCGTGTCCGTGGCGTGCGAACTAATTTTGTTTCATTGTTCTCCGTTGTAATTTTATGACATTCATTCGAAATTGACTGGCCTGTCGGTTCAGTGATTTGCGTCTATTGAGGGTTGCGGGTTCGATTTTCAATCAAAAGAAATATATAACGAACATCAATGTTTGTTTCTGGCTTATTGTAAAATTACGTATTTACTTAAAAGTTAACACATAAGTGCATGTTTTTTTGCTTCTGTGATTACAATAGCACCGGGTCTGCTTATATTGGGGTAACAAGCCTTGTATGTATTACATCCAAATTTATAATGATCATTACCGATGTGAAATGGTATAAGTTTTTTTTTTTTTATAGTAACAGCATTAATAGACATCAGTATTTCTATTGTAAAGTATTTCAATCAGTTCTACTTAAGAGCAATGTAACAGAGTTCAATAATAAAAAACGAATTAACGTAATACATGTGGGATGTTAGTAATAGGGGATGCTTATTACAATATAAATGTAACATATGTTTAATAACAATATAATACGTCAATCTATCACGTCCCACCCACACTTTGAAGACGGAAAAACTTACGGCAACGATAGAACACGTTGTGAAATGTCGTAAAATGCATGATTTTTCTCTTAAACATATATCTACTTTTAACAAAAGTTAACATGCGTTGTTTGTAAACGTTTAAAAGGTGAGAAGATTATGACGGAGACGTGAGGGAAGCCGCGGTCGGAGATCGCTCCATAGACTCGTATCTATTGTTCTGCGGTACGAGACGCACACATAGAAACATTGTGTAAGATTCGATAGCAATATGACGAAAGGCCTCGTCTGACATTGTGGAGTTTGTGGGCAATACCTCGCGGTTAATTATAGCTGCCAGATATTGATGAACGAGCGGCCAAGGGTGAGCGGTGTGAAACGATACCGACAATTTTCGTCATTGGAACTTTTCTGAAGCCTTTGACGTCTATTATACCCGGCGACTAAACTGTAAGGTACTTTAGGACGGGTATGAATAATATACTGTTACTGAAAAGTAGGACACCGGGTAGGTTTCGTAAGTAACCTGGTTAATATATTCTATACGGAGCCCTTCAAGTACGCTATAGAAATAAGTGCATGACTGCTTCATTGGTTCAGTAGTTGCAAGGGCCACTGCTGAATGCCCAGGCCCTGGATTCGATCACCTGATCGGGCAGTGTTGTTGACTTTTTGTAACTTGAACTAAACTGAAGTTCCGAGTAGTATCTCGGAATCTGGATTTCTGCGCCCTGTATGGCAATAGTCTCACTCTGTTCTGAAAAGTCAGAGTACTACAGACCTCTGTTTACCCCTTTAGGACATACATATAAGCGTAATGTTAAAAATAGATATGTAATTTACCCTTTTCGTTTTTGAATGTTGAAAATGATTCGTAGAAATCGCAAGGCTTCTTATTATATGTTAAGTACTTTTAGTCTAAGCCTAAGCACATCCACAAAATATATTTCTGAACGTTTTCTAAATGAAATAACCAATGACCTACTGAGTACGACATTCACACCCCCTATATAACGATACAAGGTGTCCTTTAAAAGTTTTTAGTGATTGCAATTAAAGTGCAAATACATACCAACTTGTAACGGTACGAAACAATTTATATTTAGCCAACATCAAGCAGACATATCCATCACCTTGGATTGACTGTGGCCTACTTTTTAATCTGTCGGTACCGACTGCTTTCGGTTTCTTACCTCGCTGTCACTCGTCAAGGTCCCGAGCGTTCCCACGTTTGGTTTCTTTCTTGCCAAAATGTATTGCAATTGTTTTTTACATTTTTCTTTGTTTTTTTTTCATTTTGTTGTCAATAAGTTGCATACAACATGTTCCGTAATATTAACATCAAATATGGTTAATAATAATTTCGTGAATCTTCAGCTAAATACATATTATGCATAACATAAAATCGCGCCTGTATTATCCCAAAGGGTGATACAGAGGATTATAGTACACGTTTAACTGAAGGAAATACTTAAAAAAATCCATTTTTCTGTATTTCTGTAATAAATAAATTTCTTAAACAAACACGGCGGTATTCGATATTGTTCTGTTTACGCTGTAACGCATTCTCGTAGAATGATAGTAATGATACAGCCCAATTCGTGATAACGTAAACTTTAACGTTCACGTTAAAGATAATGGTGGTACTATACCGCGGTTATTACGGTGTTCAAAATTATCGTACAAAACCTTATTGTTAAAATTATTGCTTTACTAAGGCACACAGGGAAATATTAGGGTGACTGATTAGGGTTGTCACAAAAATAAATTGCATTTGTTATTCTCTTATTTTCTCATTCTCATATTTTCTCTCTAATGTAGGTATATATTTGCGGTCATTATATGTCCAATATTAGGTAATGTGTTGCTATACATATAGATATGCCTTGCAATCTTGCTTGCTATCTGTTCACATCTTTTGAGGAGATATAAAAGAGAAACATTTTATATTTCGTGTGCGACCACTCAAAAGTTACTATAAAAATGTGATAAAAAAAAAACTATATTGTAATATATAATCTTATGTCTTGCTACAGTATATTATAGTTCCATCTGTGACATACGTGGATTCACGTGTTTTGATCCTGGTCAAGATTCACATGTGTTGACCAAACAGGTGATATACTGACTGATATATTCCAAATCGGCGTGCTTCTTTGAAGAGAGTGAGAATAAGAAGAATGTCAGTTCCAGGAGGATAGAAATTGGGAGAGCTTTTGTTTGTCTACTTCGTTCAGTCATAACGATATAATAAATAATATCTATGGGTGTATATAACGGAACGCGCTTCTGTAAGTTGTATTTAATTATACATTCGTTTATTTTGTCAAACTTGCGAATCGTTGTTCCTTGGGAAGCTTTAAGGTAACTATATAATGAAATATAAGGTCATTTAAAAAATTGTTATCATAATAATGAGTGAGATGAGAAGACTTCAGGCCCGTGGGAGTTCATCATCTAACATCTTCATGTAGAACTTTCGAGAAGTTACCGTTTCAAAGCTTTAATAATGCTAGATTTCTTTTATAATAGTACTAGCGACCCGCCCCGGCTTCGCACGGATGCAATGCTGATACTAAATACACTACAGAAAAACTGTGAACGTGGGC
>DWDT01005660.1:0-10264 GCA_018245595.1 Microceris scylla
TTATGCTTAAAAGGAACCTATGTAGGTACTTACTAATGTATATTTATTTATATATAAAATATATAATTCGTTATTATTACTAAACTGGTATCAATACTACCTCCTGATAATTTTATCGTGTCCTTCCGCTTCGTGTCTTTCTATTATTTCATGTATAATGTAATTTTTCAAATGTTGCATATATAATTCAGCATAGGTTGATAGTCAACCCAAAATAAAATCTAATTCATCATCAGCCTGTCTAAATCCACTTTTAGACGTAGGCGTCCCCTGAGGCGACTTTTTGCTCATAACCTCCACGCTAGGCGTGTGGGTTGGGGATTGCAGAACACGGCTTCGCACAGTCTACGCTGCTGCCTGTAGGTAGTTAGGGCAGGCAGCTGTGCCTAGGCAGGTCGCACCATACCGTGATCTCCCGGCGCCGGATTTAGTCGCCTCTTACTAAATTCTTATATCCCTGTATTAGGTTGAGAACGTATTCTTTCTCTGTCACGACACGTAAAAGGATAGAGTTACGAATCTAGAAGAAACAAGTCAGGTTTGCAAATACAGAGATATTTTGTGTTCCACGCTCTCTGCCGACGCTGTAAAGGTATTAGCTAGGCGAAATAATAAAATGAAATTGTTATAAGTTATATTGAATGTATATAATGAAGACACATCGTTTTATAATAGTGTAGTTGTATTCTATACTCCAATTATAATTATTATATATTCGCTGAGTGTGTAATTGCTTTTCCAATTAACGGGAGTGATATTTGCATCCGCGTGTAATGGACTGGCCATAGATGTGCAACATAGAGGCGGCACTTCGGAAGTTATTTTTATTTACGGACTAAAAAACAATCAACGATAAATAGTAATGTAAGAGAGTTATAATACTTGAAAAAAAAATGATCAGAAATATTCATTTAAGTGACTTATAACAAATAAACAATTGGATAAAAATTAACAATAAATGGTGAAGTAACTTTTTACAGATTGAAAAAATTAACAAAAAATATTAATGTAAGTGATCAATTACACATTGATAAAATGTACAACAAATGGTAGTGCAGGTGGCTTCTTTAATATGTACATGATGCATATGAATGTTGTTCAGTTAAAAATACAATTGGCGATATAGAAACATAAAAAAAAATAGCATAACATTATGCCTTTTGTCCCCGAAAAGGTAGTCCCCGAAAAGGTATAGTTTTCCCACGTTTCATCGGTTATCCTATCATTATCATCATCATCAGCCTACTCCTGTCCACTGCTGGATATAGGTCTCTCCAAGGGCCCGCCACTGAGCTTAAACTTCAGCTCTTCGCATCCAACCAATGCCAGTCACTTTGCGTCTATACGTCTTATGTAATAGTGTATTAAATAAAAATAAAATTTACGAGAACTTGTATACAATTTTTTATTTCAGTGATAATTCTTTTAAGTTCAATTGTATGGTCATCGTATTGAATGTTCTCAAGTGCTATTCTGTTTGGTTTTATTCTATGACAAGCGTTAACGCGAAACGTCCATAATTCCATTTAGCGCGAGAACATCGCGAGAACACCTGATACGCTTTCAGCTGAGACCCGACACTGTAGATATTGGAATCTGATATGCGAGGAGGATGCAAAGTCTATTCATATATATTTATTCCTACAGTAAGTCGTTTTATTCCTTTAGCTATTATAAATATGTATTTTTTATACCTTAAACTTTCTAGTAGTGGATTTTTAGTAGTAGATTTTTAGTCGTGTTTGAATCCGTGCTCGGTGTATGGCTATGGGCGCACCAGCCGTTCCATGATGGGACATAGGTGTAACTGGTGAAACGTGTGAGTGTACTATACTCCCCTGCCTACCCTATTTGGGGATTACAAGCTTATGTTATCTTTATTTTAAATATTATATACTTTTGCAATATCGTTAATGTACTTCTTATTTACATATTGTTTCGTTATCTACCAACCAAAGCGGAGTAGAGGTGACAAAGTATGGTAGGAGTAATAGCTAGTGTCAGTATTTGATTTAATTGTTACTGTAAAAATAATAACAATCGGGAAGACTTAAGTGAAGTCCTCTCTGAAATGGCACAAATGCAACTTCCTAAACCTAATATCATAATATAATAACTCCGTGGTAAGAACAACATAATATGTACCTACATGTGTTAAGCAATATTTTATACTAGTGTTGTAACTTGTTTCTTTCGTTGAGTAAGTTAATCACTACTAGACAATATCAGTAGTAACGGTGACATACGTGAAAGATAAAAGCAGTTTTTCATTAAATTGTATAAAATATTTTAGCAGCATTTCGTTTATTTTAACTCTCCGTCATCTTGTAACGAGTTTTAAAAATTTCAAACAATTATTTTTTTAATCAAACTATGTGTACTATGTGTACATATGTACATATGCCTATCTGCAGCAGTGGACGGGAGTAGACTGATAATGATGATGATCCTGTCTATATAATAGTAACGAGCAAAATGTGTGTATAAAGAATTTTCGTGATATATTGATAGTTACTGTCAAACTTTTCAAATCAATCGTGAAAATTGTGTTCGGTCGTAATTTATTATCGTGGTCAGGGTAATCATTCGTTTCGACGGTAAATCAAGCGAAGCCCAAGGATACAACTAGTAAATACGCATAATATCAAGTAGAAGAACTAATTGTCGGCCAAGCGGTTTTAGATTAATTTACCCGATGCGGCAAATATCTCAATAGAATCTGATTGTTTATCATGACAGCAGCTCTTTCTGCCGACCCCCAGTCCCCACTAATCATCAGTGATAGTGATATAAATAGTGACAGCACAATGGCTTAAAATTCAGCCTCTCATACCCTGAGTTCAAATCCTGGCCCACAGCTCTTTACAAATACGTGCGTTTTAAAAGTTAATGCCACGTATCTAATTCTGTTATTCTGAGAGCAGTCTCGAGTTCAAAGTGGAACGAAAAAAGGGATATAAAACGCAGCAATACATTGCTTTTTGGAATTTAATGATTGGTTTAGCAAGATATTTGCAATTTATTTGAAATTTATTTGAAATATCCTACTTAAAATTATCAAACACCAATGATAATAAAATTACATACATATATTGAACTAGTGAACATATAATTCTATATCCTTTGAATATTATGATGAGTGTTTTAATAAAGTAAATTTCAAAATGAAGAATTCTATTTAAGATGTACATAGGTAGTTACAAGATAAAGATGTTTATAGAGTTGTGAATGCCTTTATTACGTGCATCGACCAATTGTAAGGGTTCCAATTTTTTTTTAAAGTTAGCACTCCGTCTTCTCGATATTTATGTACGGTTAGTACTTCAAGCCTTTGCCGTAACCGTACCCGCCGTAGCCGAGACCGCCGTAGCCGTAACCGCCGTAGCCGTGGCCGCCGTAGCCAAGGCCGCCGTAGCCGTAACCGCCGTAACCGCCGTAGCCGAGACTGCCCAGGCTGTAGCTACTGTACACTACGGGCGCAGCAACAGTTTTGATCACAGGCGCGGTGATGATTGGGGCCGCGATGGTTTTGATGACGGGGATAGGAGCAGCCTTTACAAGGTTGGCCGTTGATATAGCAGCAGGAGCAATAATAGGTGCGCTGATGATCGGTGCAGCCAGACCTGTACCAACAATATTGTTATATGAATGTATTTTTACTTTACATCTTATGACGTTATCAAAAAACATTTATGAAACTATCCCCTTTTTAATACCCTTTGTATTCAACTATATTATATTAATTATTTTATTACTTTCGTTTTAATAAAAATGATATTAATATCCATCCTTTGAACACGATCGGTAAGATCAATAGTTAGAACAGTTATAATCTTAAAAATAGGTATAATCTTAAACATATTTTCTGTACTTAGCTGTATTAATAATTTGTTATGATAAAATAAAAGTACACTGTAAGTGAAATATTCATCTCAAACTTAAGCAGATCTTATTACTTAGTTAACAAGACCCATCTATTATCTAACCAAACCAATCTTAACTAATTTAATGGTTTAATAACCCAGATAACATCAAATTATCGCGGCTAAGCCGGTTTGCGATTTCATGGTTAATGAAACAGCTGAATTATGATCTCGTTAGCCACAGGATTTGATAGCGATTGGTATACCCTTCAGCAGGAACTAAAGATTGACTCCTGAAAAAGCCGATCGAGCTGAAAAATATTATGAGTAATCGGCGGAAGCAAGGGCAATTAATAGTTCATTTAAAGATTCGGAACGCTAAGTAGCGACCAATTTGTTAGAATATCGCAAGTCTGTCCAAACGAATACCTAAAGACTGATAGTCGAAATATTTAAATATTGTCGTGCTAAAAAGATTAAAGCTTAAAGTAGTAGTAGGAAGTAAAAGTAGGAATGTTGGAGTCATATTTTTCTAGAAGGTACTATTCATAACAATAGGCATTTGAATTAATGCCTAATGCAGTATGGAGCAGTAGCACGTGTTACAAAACTATACAAGAAAACAAGAAAAAAAAAATACATGTTACATAATTTTATGTCATAAAATAGTTACCATGTCCACCCAAACCATAGCCGTAGCCATAGCCTAAGCCGTAGGGGACAGCATGGCTGAAGCCAGCCACGGCCAACAGGCAAGCCAACTGGAAAAAGTACACAGTCAAGTTAAAAAATCATTGCATACACTATTTCATATCTAAAACCTATCCAGCCATGATAGGTGTGATAAACAAGAAACCATACAATCCAGTTGAGTTCTTTTAATTAAGTGAAAAAGTGTCAGTTTAAGAGACAATTACTTATGATTCTAATAGGTAAATAATCACATACATATATGTATGTAATAATAATCGACCCATTTAACATTCCACTTTTGGAATACGGGGTCTCCTCTCATATTGAGAGGGTTAAAGCCATAGTCTGCCACGCTGGCCAAGTGCGGGTTGTCAGACTTCACACACCTTAGAAATTATATTTCGTTATACATTTTAAGGTATGCAGGTTTCCTCACGATGTTCTCCTTCACCGTTAGCAGGGGATATTTAAATTTAAAACGCACTTCCATGGATTTGAATCCAGCACCCGAGTAAGAGGCTGAATTCTTAACAACTAGGCTATCATTGCTTTTCAAATTTGTAGCAATATTACCCTAATTTTATTGCGACACTAACTACGTGATATAATGAACACTAAATATGCAATAATGGTAAAATGCTGTCAGTTTCAGGCACTGCACTTCGATACATCCAGCAACATATAACTATAGTATTTAGTAACAAAACGGCTGTCCAAATACGAATCGATATTCATACTGCAATAACGTGTCCGGAACACGCATAGACTCAGCAACAAATAGAAGTGGCATTAATATTGATAGACACATCTAAAAAGTCAGTTACATTCTCCCATGTTTGTTATATTCACTGCTATAGAAATATACTGATTGATAGGTGATATATTTTGCTAAGAATAATTTGACTTGTGACTCAATATCTATGGTGAACTGTTCCACTTCTCGGTGTAATCTTTACAAACTAAACAAGTAGGTACGGGTATTTTTGGAATAAGTTAAATATTCATACATTTAAAATTGGAATTTCTACACGTTTACTAAGTCTATGGTAATAATCTTGTATTGCATACTCGTGTATGGAACCGCGTAATTGCAACAAATACATACATGCATTGTGTCGATTCCATGTTCTATTTTATTCGGGCAATTTACATAATTGTTTCAAAACGAATACATATAAACTGATTGTGAGTTTTATGATATCTAGACATGCACTGTCCTAATTTTATGGGTACGTAGGACATGAGCAAACACACATAACATATTAATTTAATTTAAGATTTAAGATTTTCTTGATTTATGATTCAATTTAGGATAAATTTCTTCTAAGTTATACTAAGTTGTTCTGTTTCCTTGCAAGATACATCTTATATGGTTCACTACACTAGAAACATTTTACAAATCTAATCCCACAAAATCTTGGGTCATCCCCACACACGGCCATCTGACTGATTATAATATGTTAACCAAACAGCTGTTAAACCCACACATATATTTATATAAACTTACATGTGTGTACGTATATATTATAGATTTTCTAATCCTACATTATGAATTCTTAAACTAGTCCGATAGATAGACATCTAATATTATTAAAACCAGACTACTGATAAACACACACATTCATATAAATATATAATATATGAAGATACAATTTTTTTTCTGACTCTACATTACTAACTCTAGACTCATAATGATCACACGGTCTATTCAATGAATTTTACACACTAGAACCTGTCAAATAATAATACAAAAACGAAAATGAAAAAGACCACTCACGGTAATATATCCGTACATGTTACTTCAGTTGTAGAGACGAAGTGTACCACATGTGGGCCGCAGTACGTATTTATACTGCCACATTTCCTGCTGAAAACTCAACGGATCCTCGAAGTCCGACGTCGCAATTGCATTTAACATTAGCATAGTCCTTGTAACATACGTTTTTATTTACGATTCTGATGGCTCACCCGATATTATTGCGTTTGGACATGAACAACTAAGTAAGTGATATTTTGTCTACAATTTACGAGAAAAATCTATATTAAAATACTAAGTAATACATATATCAATACGGTATATATTAATTATATAATTTATGTATTGTGATAAATAATTTATTTATGGAGAGTACCAAGAAAGTGATAAATGTAGAAGTACGTCAGGTATGTAGGATATTCGTCACTCGGTGCTCTCTGCCTACCCCGATAAAGATCAGCCATAGTATAATAATAATAATAATAATAAATATATTACATAGTATGAATGATGTTTATGCTATGATAAACTTCTTCGATTAAAAATGTGTAGGTATATACTCATAATTTGACTACCTCGTTGGTGAGTGGTTGCAAGCGCGACTACCAATCGGGAGGTGTGAGTTCAAATCCGGGGTCAGGTATTATAGAATTTATCTAATTTAGAATTTCTAATAGTGACTCGGAGTCTGGAATTGTGGCCGGTGTATGACAATAAGTTCACCACTTATTCCATGGGACTTAAACGTAACTAGTTAATTGTGGGAGTGCACCCCTCTGCTCTACTCCTCCGGGGATTACAGGCGTGATGTTATATTTTCTCATAATATAATTTTTCATTTGAAGTACTAAAGATGAAGCGTAGATCTAGCGTACATGGTGCCAGAAGCCATTCTCTGCGATTCCCGACCGGCATTCCCAGCCTTTTGTGAGACTACAGACCCTTTTCAGTCTTAAACAAGATTTTTGGTCACCAATGGAACAACAAAAGGGATGATAATGACAATGAGAAAAATACCATTTATTTTAATTATAAAATAATGGACAATGCTTTACGCTCCTATTCATACGAAAGGACGTTATGGTGTGAGGGAGAAGAGAGTGTTATATGAATTAATCCTTCTCAAAATTCAAACAAGTTGACAACTTTCTACAAAAATCATTTAAGGCAACTACATTCCAAATGCCTTGTTGAAAAGAATATCCCTAAGCCAACTTATGACCACACCAGCAATTTTGTAGGTAAGTTGCATTGTCAAACTTGCACCAAGACTTTCAAAACGAAGCTTGATTTGGCGGAGAAGTCAAAGAGAATGTTATAACCATATCAATTTGTAATTAAAATATGTATATCAATCAAGTTTATAATGCATCCCGTAATTTTTGTAAAGGTTAAGACATGAATATAGACATGTTCTCTCCCCTCGGAAGAGGAACCTGATTTTTCAGGTCTGATCACACGAAGCGGAAGACGCCTTTACCTGAGACAATATTCTATTTCTATGAATCCAAAAATCCATTACGTTGGCAACAAGTAGTTTTTATATATCCAGATAAATGTGTACGGAAACTTTAAATATATGTGGTATTTTTTGGCTTAATATACTCAAAACATGCATTCAAATATTGAAAAAACGGATCATATTAAAACATTGTCCACAGATATACGTAGCACTGTCTTCTTAATAATATTACATGTAAATTTCTGTCTTGAACTCAGATATATGGCTACGCAATAATTTCGACTGCAATAAAAAACATTAGAAACCCAAAACCGCAGGTGACGATATACCTACATACATATGTATATTACGAATGTCATAAGCATTTAGGTGTATTTCACACATTGTCAATCATTTATTTCGTACGCATAAATGAAATGTAAACGCGGCCTCAGTGTGCATTTGGCCGTGTTAATTATTCTTCATTGACCAACAAAATCGTATGTTAACAATTCACTAGGTTAATTTGTATGCGTTATTTACCACATGTACATAATTTCATACGTTTTATGGACATTATGTATACATTATAAAGTCATACAATGTATGTTGAAAGACTCATCATCAGTCTATCGTCACATGACAATATGACCACTGCTGGACATAGGCCTCCCCTAAAAGTGGGTTTATGCCCGTTGAAAGACTAATACTTCAAAATAAATTTATAGGCATGTTAATAATACGCACTATTTAGATCCAACTACACATACCTGGTAGCAATGGGATAACAGCATGACAGCAAGTTTCCCGCTAAGCAGCAACACTGTTTATTTTGCTATGGCAAGTAGATTTTCAGGAGACCAACATAGTAGTACCCAATGATTCTAAACAAATCTGTAGACCAATTTATTCGGTTTGTCCAGTAATTAGTGGATCTCATTGCTTAGCTGAAGGTTGTGGGCTCGATTAGCACTAATATTTAAAAGACGACTATAAACACTTAATCCCTTTCTATAAGTAAAATTATCGATACAATATGTATGTGTGTATTCAGAAATTTATGTCAGAGTGACATATCTTCGCAAAAATATTTAAAATCGGCTTCGAACATCATAACTCTTTTCTCAAGACTCGTAGTAAAGCAAAATTTCAAAAATATTTTATGTTAAGACATACATACCTATACCATAATTATGTAGTTCTTGTTACGCAATAATAATATAGGCTGTATGCATATTGTTATAGCTACTTTTAATACTAGATTACTAGTAATCGAACACCACAATTGTAATTTCATCTCGTCATCATCATCAGCTTCTAGACGTGCACTTCTAGACATAGGCCTTCCCTAATCTATTGGCGCTTATCTCCAATTGCGGTCGGCTCACTTTGGTCCGTTCATTTCGAAATATGTTCGCTCTGACGAATTTTAACCGATCCTGGCGGAACTGTGAATGGAAAATTTCTATGATATACAACATTATTTAATAAAATTAACATAATTTTGGTTAAAATGCATATGAATAATATGTTTAACGCGTATGTGTCCATAATATAATTAACACTAGACTTCCTAATTTATGGCTAATTTGATGCGTAAAATGTGTCTATAATATACAAGACAAATTTTTGATTGTTAGTTTGTTGTAATAATTGTCGCAGTTAATAGTAATTTAAACGAATTATAATCAATTCGCCTTAACAATATACTATATGTGAATACTGCTATTGGCCCCCTCCATCTAAATTCACAGGAAACGTGTTACCGCACCTCACCCCTTCTAAACCGTGGTAATTACAGAGCTGGCTTTCAAAGATATCATTTGAGCCCGTAAACAAAGATCCGGTGTTCCAAATTTGAATTACCGCCTCAATTATGACCGCATTTAGTAAAATATCGCCCGGTTTAGTAACGCCGTTCGGACTTATTTGTGACCATTAGCAGAAATTGCCGGTATAAAAATAAATCACTGACACAAATTTCGGAGAAATAATTTTGGTCTCTCAAAACATGTTACGGATATATATAGGTAGATGTAAATACGGATATAATTATGAATAATTTAAAAGTTTAAGAGGATTATTTTTCTAGCATAAATTTTTGGCAGGACCTGACTTGACTGGAAGAAAATGCCGTTTGGTTTTAAGAAGACTTTTTGTGTTAAAATTTATGTCTTAGATCCTAATATAAGTTTTAGCTGGTTTTGTTTAAAATGCTTTTTTACTCTAGATATCTTGATCGGAATACTGAAAGTATATTATTATTTTATGTTATTGTTATTATTTATATAATAATATTATAAAGCAAATATAATATTAGAGTAAAGTGGCAGAGCTGTGTTACTTGAGTGACTTAGTAATTATGAGTCACATTACATCATCTGCGTATCATTGTCACTGACAGATAAAGTCCTCCCCTAATAAAGGGGGCGTTTGTTCATAATGCGCACGCTATGCATATTGGTCGGGGATCGCAGAGCACAACTTCTGACATCGTTTGCATTTCTTTTC
>DWDT01005661.1:0-10264 GCA_018245595.1 Microceris scylla
ACTTTCAAACTGTATAACGACCGAATAAAATATATTTTTAGAGAAACCTAAATTTTATTGCAATACGCCTTAAAAATAATGATTAGTAATACACGTCATTACCTGCTCGTTTGTGATATGATAATTAAATTTGGTCTTATCTATGTAATAATTAAATTTATGGGAAAGAAACTGAATTCAGAGAAACTCATTTTGAAGCAACACCTATTCCATGGGACGTAAACTCAACTGGTGAATCCTGGAAGTGTACTCCTCTACTTACCACTTCGGGGATTACAGGCGTGATGTTACGTTTTTTGATTATGAAACGAAAAAATTTTGTTTCTTCATATGTATTTATTCGTATGTACAAATATACACACGAATAAATATTCATGAATAAACAAACATTTTATATACATAATTAATACTATATTGTTACTAACAAAATAGTTATGGTTAAAATACTGAATTATAAACAAAATTCCAGCCTATAAAGAACTGTATGCTTTATTTTTTCATCATTAGGGATGATATTATTTCTTCAAAAATTGGGATTAAGCGGAAAGTTTATTCCCCTAAGCAAAAAGAAAAAAAACTAATCCGTTCATAAATGACGAAGTTCTTATGTAACAAATATAAAAAATACAAGCGAACTGAGGACTCCCTCCTTTTTTGAAGTGGTTAACAAAGTAGAAAATGAGCCAAATGCAAGAACTGATTATGTCCCTAAATTTCTAGTCTCTACAGCTGTCTTCGAATATTTCTGTAATAATAGGACTGCTGGCGGTGATTTTATTACGGTCAATATTCGCTCTTTTTAATTCATCATTAACAAATTTTGTTACTTAGTGTTCATCGATGGCAGATATTTTAGTAGTAATAGGATCATAAGTAACATAATCTGGTTAGTGTCTTTTTTATTCAAAGTCATTCGCTAATGTGTTACCACAGCTAAGAAAATAGATTATTGTCGTGAAAATAGATTAAAGGCGTGGATTAATACCCAAATTCATTAGACGGAAGCATAAATTGTGTTGATAACAACTGATTCATAATAGAGATAGACAGGATGTATACCTTCCAAATATATGTGTAAAATTTCCGAATATATATAGCCATACATATATAAAAATATCCATGAGCTAAATTTTGCTCTTACGCCCTCCTCACTTCCGTTCCTTGACAACAACCAATGTTTATTTAATTTCAGGTACTCAGTCCATGGTGTCGAACTCACTGATCGTTCCCATTCAGATCTTCTCCAAAGGCTGGAAGTGGAACTGGATTTGGATATGTGGCGATTAGGCTCAGTGAATCAAAGGGACGCTATTGTCATGGTATCACCTGGTAACAGGGTGAAGTTTCTAGATTTGCTGGATGAAAATGGAGTGACACATTACTTGTACCTCGGTGATGTTGTCAAGTGAGTATTAACAGGTATTATTTTCGATTTTCTTTGTCCGGATGAGAAATATGTTCAGTCGCTCTGCACTTGAAAAAAGTGCATATTGACTTTTGACTTACATGGGGCCCATTGCTTTTATGGTTAATGAACCTGATTGCTTAATCAGAGATCATGGGTACGATTCCCAATCAAAATATCAAAACAATGAAATTATTAAAAAATAAGTTGTTTAAAAGACAATTACCTTTCAAGTCAATAAGGTTCTTATATGTATAAAGGACCGACAGGCATAAAAATATTGTCATTATGTAATAATACAATACTACTACACCTTATATTATATCTTTATTGGTAGATATCTTTATTGTTATGGCCATCTTATGATATCATCAACAATTCAATTAAAGTTACTGTTATCTAAAGTTATTAATTTGGTTATTCCAGGGCCCTCAACCAACATGACGATGAGATTAATCGCTGGAGACAAAGCAGAACTAATTTGGTTCCGTTTGAAGATTATCCCCGTTATGCTGAGGTCTAAAATTGAGAAACTTTATTAATAGTAAACAATAATTGTTATAGTAATTGATTGGTCAAAATATTGATCTGATGCTTTAGAAGACCGTGCTTTAATAGTTTTGATCTTTCTATAAAGTTCAACGAATAGTTAACAGGTCTTTGTTCAAAAGATATATTGAAAGACAATCTGTTGTGACAGTCTGTTACTGTGACAGACAATCTCAAAGTATCAAATAATCCTAGAATAAGAATCCGTGATTTCTCCTGTTCGCTTAATATATATATTAATAATTAATTTGATATAGGTCTAAGGGGCATAACTACATAATTATACATACATTTTCTTACCATACTCTTTACAAGTTGAAATTTTGGAATGAATCACCTTCTAGGGTTTATCTAGAGCACTACAACTTGGTCATTTTTCAAAATAAACTTTAAATAGTCGACAAAACCGGCAATTCGCGGATAGAATTAGAGATTTATCTGCTTCTGGAAATGTCTGTCTCCAAAGACAACCGCTTAATATAAAGTCAATTTTTGCATCATCTTCATCTTTGACCCGTCTTGTTTCTATATAAGGAAAATATCAACGGTTTTGTCTGGTACAGATCACACGAATCGAAAAAAATATTAATTTTTGTTCGTACTTTATTTTAGGTGGATGCTTATTTGGAAAGAATTGCTCGAGAGAACCCAAATTTAGTCACTTTAGTCAATAGTGGACCGAGTTTCGAAGGACGAGATGTGAAATATCTGAAGGTAAACAAAAAAGAAAGGAATCTAATTTGATGTGAAATTGTCTAAGATTAAACTTTTTTATTTATTGACAAAGTGAAAATGTACAGAAATTATACATAGTTTGGAAAGTTCCAGGAGTATACAGATGCTTAAAACAAACACGAGAATGATCTTTAAGTTTGACAAAAGTACGATATAAAATGGATGTGATATTATGGACGTCAATGAAAGCTTTTTATAACCATGTAATAATACCGAATTTAATTTTCCTTCAGATTTCCACAACGAACTTTTCGGATAACAGCAAACCGATATATTTCATCGACGCTGCCATTCATGCACGAGAGTGGGTCACGACGCCCGTGGCTCTATACGCAATACACAGACTGGTGGAAGATTTAAGAGATTCTGAAGCTGACTTACTGCGGAATATTGACTGGATCATAATGCCTTTGGTTAACCCTGACGGCTACGAATTTTCTCACACAGATGTAAGTATCAATCGCCGGTTCCCATCAGACACAAAAATAGGACTTAATATTATCCCCACTAATATGGAATTGGTGAAAGAGCAGTCGTACTCCAGTAATCCAAACTTTGTTGGTGCGTGTAAAATTCCTCAATACAATATCTCTATTTGCCTTGAGTATTGTATTGTCGTCATTCTTTTAAAGCACTGTTGGCATAAATCAGTGTATATAATTTCTTAATATGTTATTAACATAAACCCAAATCAATTCAAATCAATCATAACGCAGTTTTTTTAGTAATGATAGTCTTTTTAATAGTGATAACTTCATGTTAGTCACACTCAAAGTCATTGATATCGTTTATCGGCTTTGGACGCCACTAAGACTATGTCTAAGACTATGTATGACAGATTGGGAAACAAACATTGGCAGAAAAAAACTTCCACCACTTTTAAAATCAGTGCGGTTTGGTTCATTGAGCATATGTACCAGCTTATGGTGTGTACCAACTCATATGAATTTTATCCTGTTGATTGGTCTATTGATCCTGCACTTAGTGCAACTGACTGCTGTTTTGGTGGTTGTGGATTTGATCCCCACAAAGGACAAATAAATAAACGAGGGCTTATTCATTGTTTGGTAATAAATGTATGTATAACATGCAATTATCATCAACAATCTAGTCAGCACAACACAAGTTTTACTCAGTTTGGGATAGTCGAATATGATTTATCCAAAGATGCAGCTGAAACATAGTAAAATAATAAACATATTATTTATACTGACCGATCAACAACAAATAATGTAGATAAAAGTGTGTATATAACGACTTATAGAGCTAAATTCGACGACGTTTGCTTAAAACATCTGCATATGACAAATTCTTTCTGACAGATACCACACCATCGTCTATTGATGTACCAATATTGTACATATGTATATTGTTTTCCGATTCGTAGTATTATAGTCAATTACTACCAACTAAGCATTACACAAAACCCGTCTTTATTTCCTTCTAAAGAGTAGCCCGAAGATAATATTATATACCCCCATAATTCACCTATTATATTATACGGTCCCACCATAGAATAGAAGGTGAGACTAGTACCATACACTGGGTACAAGCCCGGACTCCAATCTACTAGGTATTTCAAGTTAAAAAACCCAATAGTCCCCGGAATGGAATCCAGAACTTCTCATTCAGTAGTCGCGTTTGCAGCAGCCAGACCAACGGGCAATCGATCACTGATTAATCAAGTGATTATTTGATAAGAAGTTAAGTCATATTAGCTGAATGAATCAACAGTCTATAATTTTATCCTCACAGTTCTTAACGGCTTATGTCAGAATGTGTCATCATCATCAGACTATCTTAGTCCACTGCTGACATAGTCCTCCCCCAACGAGCGCTATCGCGCCCTTTCCTCATCTTGCCTGCATCTGCCTGCAGCCATTCGTAAATCGTCCGCCCACCGAGCCGAAGGGTTAATGTGTCTTGAACTCTAATTTGTTATTTTTTCTTTCAGTTTCGTATGTGGAGGCGAACACGCTCTTTTAATCCTGCAGTGAGCACTGAATGCTATGGTGTTGATGGCAACCGCAACTTCAATCATTCCTGGGCTACAATCGGAGTATCCACTAACCCGTGCTCTGACATCTTTCCAGGACCTGAGCCTTTTTCTGAAATTGAAATTAGATATGTGCGTGATATCCTGCACGAATACATTGACCGTATTCAACTGTATCTGGATATCCACAGCTTTGGTAGTTACGTTCTTTTCACGTACGGCGATGGTACCCTGCCACCAAATGCCGCGCAAGTCCATCATGTCGGTGCAGCGATGGGAGCTGCAATAGATGCTCAAAAGCTTCCTGAGGGTGATTTCTACTTAGTTGGAAACAGTGCTCTGGTGCTGTATCCAGCATCAGGATGTGCTGATGACTATGCACAGGTAATTTAGAGATCTTGGTACTTACCCCACCCAAACGTAAACATCAGAAACAAACATCAGATAACAGCTTGTTGTCTCCTATTAATTTGTCTATTTTAATATTTCTATCACATTTCGAGTATTTTTTCGTAAGCATTATTATCATATAATGTTTAATGATCACATTTTGCTTAAGAACAATTTATATCTTTTCAACGACTAATAATTTCAAAATAGAAAAATATTATGAGTTTCTAATCTTCTTACAAAATATATCAAAATGTGTCTATTATAAAAAATACTTTACATTTAATACCTTAAATCAAGGAGCGTTCATGAACTTTGCTACATTTACTAAGTAATGAAAAATACCAGACTATTACTCTAACAATAATCATTCTAATTCAGTCCAGGAAGCCCAGTATAGTTTGATTTGGTCATATTTAAATCTTTTAGTTAATTAAATACCATTTCCTTGCTATTTACTGCCTCCTTGCGAAAAAAAATACGTGATATTTCTCGAAATTCCCCTCTCCTCAAAGTAAAATTAGAAGAGATTTGACATGTTCCCCTCCACCCGTTGAACCCCTCACGTAATTAATGGACGCCCCCTTATACTCGTAACTCTTGCGTTGAATTTTCTACGTTTATTATCTTGTATTTATGTATTTTGTCCATGATTACCCATATAAGGCACCTTGAAATTCATTCTGTAGCATTAATTACATTATTAATGATCTCTTTTAACATTGTTTGCACAATTATAGTTTATTTTCGAACGTGGACAAGATGATAGAAAAATTAAATCCGTTTTCAGTATGTCGGAGTACCGTTCTCCTATTGCTTGGAACTACCAGATTATGGCTTCGACTTTCGAGTTCCTCCGCATTACATAGAGCACATCAACAAAGAAACTTGGGAAGGCATCGTGGCTTCCGCTCGCATCGCCGTCATCCATTACAGAGCGAGACAACGGAATCCTTAATCGATTTCGTTGTTCACGTTCGTTCTTTGATGAAAGATAAAACAGATAAGAAATTATTTTAAGTGATAAATATACAAGCTTTTTTGCTTTTACTATTTATTTATATTCAATTTAGCTATTTTTATTGTATGAGAATTTGTATACCCTCATATGCGATTGAGGTTAATAAAAACGTCATGCAAGATTGATTTTTTAGTACTGACTAATAGTATTTAGTATGCCACGAGACCTATTTTTTTCATTATGACATGTTATTATTCATCAGCTTTATTTACGAAATAGTTATAGTAAGTCCTAATAAACAGCACTATACAAATTATCTTCTGTGTTTTAATAATAATGCCTTTTCTGTGGACATCGTAGGACGCGGTTGAAAGATAGGTAATTGAAAGGAAGATTATAAATATATCAATATAAATATATTATATATTACAGGAATACATTACTTATATAATATAGGACAATTTTAAATATAGTAAAATGTAAATATATTGTTATTAATATATTTCATACACTCTATTATTGAAGTGAAACCACAAGTATTGACAAAGAAAAAAAAACAAAAAATCACACACAAAAAGTAGTTCCAAACTAATTTTCATACAACATAATTTCAGAACAATAATGACACTAGAACAGAATTTATATAAATAGACTTGGTGTTGGAATTTCTAATATATCGTTATTATACGGTTTTGACGAATTCAGTAGAAGGAATAACACTTACATAAGTATATCTCGGACTTGTATCTCTGATTGTTTCACTTCAAATTGTAAGGGAATGGGAATTATGAACATTTGCAAATAAAGTCGGGTGCAAATCCAGCACTTTATATTTTCAGTAAAATCGGGTACCCTAAATCATGATTTGATAGTCTCGATAACAATGTAAGTCCTTAATCGTTTAATTAAAATGATAATAGCATCTGTGTTATGTACGAGTAAGTAGATAAATATTCGTATAAAGAATCCAATGCTAAGTCATTCGAATGTAAGTTGAAGATGGCTGGGAATATAGTTCTAATATTAGCTGCTGTGGTTACTACAGCAGCAGCAGGGAAACACGATGTGTATACAGGGTGCGTAGATTTTCTTTATAAATTAAACTTCATTAAGAAAAGTAAAAAGCTACAGCGTGTTAGTAAAATAAAATTAACCTGAAATTGCCCAACTGGAAGGTGGTAGCAATAGGTATCTGAACAAAAACATTAGATGTTTGGGATGAATTGAAATTGAAATTGTCTTCGACAAAATAAATAGGGCCAATGATTCCTAAATGGTTTCTAAGTGCTTTGGCATGATTCGATTTAATTACCAGAAAACAAAATAACTAATTTATTGATGAAGACAAAAAACGAGCAAAGAAATATCTTAAAGAAATCTGCATACCTTAGAATTTACAAAAAAAAATTCTCTAAGCAGCGTGAAGTCGGTCAACCCGCATTTGACCAGCGTGGCAGAATACGACCTTAACCCTTTCATTACGAGAGGAAACCCGCGTTTCAACAGTGGAATGATAAAAGGGTCGGAAACTCGGAAATAAAATAAAGAAGAAATACAATAATAACATTTTATTCTAATAGGTGTTCAGTTCACGGAGTTCAACTACGTGATCGCGATGAGTTAAAACTTCTCCATGAGTTACAAATGGAGTTGAATGTGGATATATGGCAGTATGGATTCCCAGGGATGAGAGACGCCTTCGTCATGGTTACCGAAGAGAACAGAGTGACGTTCCTGGACCGATTGGACGCAAGTGCAGTGACACATTACTTGCATATTGCTGATGTGGTCAAGTAAGATTTATTTCATAATTTTGTCAAAATTATCATGAACAAGAAATAAAATTACAAAAGCGATTTTGACAAGAAGTTTTGTATTTTCTCCTTCTGTATGTACCGATTAAAATTAAGAGACAAAATGATATATTATAAAATACAAATATATTATATTTTTTCCTTACAATTATTCAGGAGCCTGGAAGAAGAAGATGAAGAATTAAATAGGTGGAGACAATCTAGAAGCAATTTAGTTCCTTTCGAAGACTACCCTCGTCATGCAGAGGTCTGTATGAATATTTAGTTGCAAAATGTAATAAGATTTCAATAAAATATTTATGTTATACGATATCAACCGTGAGCTTTTGTAATTATTTAAAGATGGATGCATATCTAGAAAGAATAGCTCAACAGTACCCACAGCTGGTAACCCTGGTCAACGCCGGATCCAGTTTTGAAGGTCGTTCCGTCAAATATTTGAAGGTACGTTTCATATATTTTTTAACATGTTGTTAGAAGTGTATTAAGTCGAAATTACTCGTCCTATTCATAAACCATTCTTTTCATTAGCGCAATCAATGCATGTTTTAAACATTTTAATAATATTAATATCTTCGGACATCTCTACACAAGGTCATCTGATCCCAATGTAACCATCGAGAGAGATTGTGCCATGGTATCCGGGTGGCTGATAAATTACATATATAAATATCAATATATACTTACATAGATATTTTTTTACACCCGGACAGAACAAAAACTTGTGCTCCTCATACAACAATACCAAATAATATCATATGAAATATGTATATGATAAACTATTTTATTTTCATATTCTACTAGATTTCCACAACGAATTTCGCAAATGACACAAAGCCGATCTACTTCATCGACGCTATGATCCATGCGCGGGAGTGGGTGACGACTCCAGTTGCTTTGTACGCCATTCACAGACTCGTTGAAGATTTGAACGAATCTGACAGAGATCTGCTTGAAGACGTCGACTGGATTATCATGCCATTAGTCAACCCTGATGGTTATGAGTTTTCGCATACTGATGTAAGTAACTTTGAAAATATTTCTCTCCGCTTTAAATTTTTGTTGGGGACATTATTACATATTTATTAACAAAATTTCTCATTATATAAATTCGTGATTATTTTATACAGTGGTTTTCTTACATTAAGTACCTACACACATACTGTTGTCATAGTAAATAGATGAAGGTATAGATCAAAGTTATTCATCAATGTTTAAATCTATCTATGAATATCTGTCATGATTGCAGTAAATTTTTAGTTTAACTGGTCCACTTTCTTTGCATATGTTAATACATTCTTACTACTAAATCAATTTAACTTATTGTCCTCAATGCAGTTCCGCCTTTGGCGTCGGACACGCTCATTCTATCCTGAACTCAATACTACATGCTACGGCGTTGACGGCAATAGAAACTTTAATGTCTCCTGGAACACTATTGGCGTTTCTTCCAACCCTTGTTCTGACGTCTTTCCGGGTCCTGAACCTTTTTCTGAGCCAGAGACGGGCTATGTTCGAGATGTCCTTCACGAATATCGGGACAGAATACAACTGTACCTAGATGTTCATAGTCACGGAAATTATGTGTTATTTGGATTTGGAGATAGAAGTCTACCGCCAAATGCTGCTCAAATCCATCATGTTGGAGCAGCAATGGGTGCAGTAATGGATGCAAATAAACTACCGGAAGCTGGGTATTATTTAGTTGGAAACAGTGCTCTAGTCCTCTATGTATCTTCAGGAAGCGCGCAAGACTATGGACAGGTAAAATTCAAATATTTAGTATAAGCATAATAGAAAAGGCCACATTAAAAATAGTTCGGTTTCATCAAAATGGTCTTATCAAAATATCTGATAATCCATTGAAATTTATAATATTATCGTATCAGTGAATACCTACAGTCGACACAAGATTAATCAGATAAAGAATATCTGGTTACAGTAACACATTTTTATACAAAGATAAGATAAGATTCTCAGACAATATTTAGGTTTTGCTTCTAAAATAATTGTCAATTCTGATATTCCATTAAATATGCCAATTACGCAAAGGTAACAATTAAGGTAGATTAAGTTTTTTTCCCTCAAATATTCCAAAGAACAAAAGCATGATGAATTTATTTCTGTATTAAACTATGATAGTATATATTATAGCGCCATTATAACGCCATAATCATTTTCACAGCAATGGGTCAAAACCAACACTATCCACTAAGTAACAATCCAGCATAAGGGTGAACTTTAGTATTCTAGATCTTAAAGTGGGATTGGCAGAAACACAAAGATATTGCTATTTTGAATATGACACATTCTATGCAAGTATAACACTTAGGCTATACGCATTATTTAACGTCTTTTGGCGAAAGAGCACTTTACCTATGACAAAACATAAATAAATCATAATGAAAATTCAA